>PVKP010005768.1:67334-87394 GCA_004027715.1 Plecturocebus donacophilus | reverse complement strand
ATCTGAAACTACATCTGTAGTTCCAGCTACTTAGAATGTTGGGGTAGAAAGATTGCTAAACCCAGGAGTTCAAGGCTGCAGTAAACTATTATCACACCACTGCACTCCAACCTGGATGACAGAGTGAGACCCCGTCTCTAAAAAAAAAAAATTTTTTAACTCGAATTTTAGGGTAAAGTCAGCTAATGCATAAGGACTTCTCAGAACTTGAGAAACTATCTTTGAAAATAGGTATATAGAGCACAGTGAATTAGATAATTGGATTATTCAGACCTGCTACAAAACATGAAGTCAACCTATTTTCAAACAAGGTATTCCATGGCTGGCTTCTCTATATATCCTGTGAATCCAAGAGGTAATTCTAATTTGCTCTAAGTTTTTATTTTAGGTTCAGGAGTACATTTGCAGGTGTTTTCATATAGATAAATTGTGTGTCACAGGGGTTTGATGTAGGGATTATTTCATCATCCGGGTAATAAGCACAGTACCCAGTGGGTAGTTTTTCGATCTTGCCTCTCCTCCCACCCTTCACCTCAAGCAGACCCTAGGGTCTGTTGTTCCCTTCCATGTGTCCATGTCTAACTCTGTTTTTTTTTTTTTTTTTTTTTTTTTTTTTTTTTTTTTTTTTTTTTTTTTTTTTTTTTTTTTTTTTTTTTTACCGTTGTGCTTCAATTTATCTTTGATTGTCATTCCCGAGTTAAGAATTCTTCTACCCCATAACAACTCCTGCTTTGTATAGTAGGAAATCATGACTCAAATGGGTAATCTAAGATTAGCAACTCTGTTCCACATTGAGAAACTCTGCCAATTATTTGCAAAGGCAAACAACGAATTGACGTATTCCTCAACTTTTGCAATTTGGTACTATCAATCCTGAGGATGAATGTGATAAATTAATTAGACACCAAGAGTTCCATCACCTCTATAAGTGCCTGGGAAATAAGTAGAGATTTTTTAAAAGGGAAAGTAGATGTATATAAGGGGAACATCTAGTTAAACATATGTAACCATGGCCTATTTCCTTTTTTTATATTTCTGTGGATTCACCAGGTAGCTCTGGTCTGGATAAGCTTGGCTGGCGCTGGATGGTCTGACTCATCCTCACTCATCTAGCAGTTGGTTTGACAGGCATCGGTGTCTACTCTGGGCTCATTCAGACAGCAGCAGAAAAATCCCAGCAGCACAAGATGGGAGGCCCTAATGTGAAAGTATTTTCAAGCCTCTGCTTATAACACATTTGTTAATGTTCCAGTGGTCGAAACAAGTCATGTGACTTAGCACAGCTTCAAGGGTTTTGAAATCAACTCCACTTATCAAACACTGAATGGCAAAGTCACACTGCAAAAGGGAACACAGCTAGCAGGAACGGAAAGAATTTGTGAACATTTTGCAAGCTACCACAGAAGCTAGCAACTTCTTTTTCTAGTTGTAAAAACACCAGTCACATTGCATCAGGATTTCCTTGTTTTGAAAAAGTCAAGAAAACGATATTTTAGTTACACACTATAAGCAAGTTCTGCTCATTAGTCTGGAAAAAGCTTACTATAATAAGCTTATATATAATCAGTTTAGGTTTTCAAGTGCTTGAGGCTTAGCTCTGCTAATAGAGAAAATCAAGGAGTAGTCTTCTTGTTCTGAGTATTTTGGCACCCATGGATTTACTATTAAAATTGACTAACTCTGGCATAGTCAATCAATGTAAAAAAACAGTGGATGTATAAGTAATATTAGATATAAAAATAAAGGCATAAACTATAGATGTAATGTGATTACAAATATAAGAAAATATTGTAGATAACTTTATGACATTTAACTTGAATTATTGGACAAATTGGACAAATTCCTAAAACAATTTCCAACCTAAACTGATGCTATGAAGAAGGAATTGGAAATAACCCAGATGTCAACCAATCATCTATAGAATGCATGAATACATTATGGTATATTCATACAATTAAATAATACAACACAATGAAAGAAAATGAACTACTGTTACCAGCAACAACATGGATAAATCTCACAGACATGGTGTGAGTGAAAGAAGCCAGACACATCAAGACCATGCTGTTTGATTCCATTTATATGAAGTTCAAACATAGACGAAGTTAATCTTTGGTGATAGAAGTCAGAATAATAGTTTCTTTAGGGCAGAGGATCAAATGGGAATGGGTTCAAGGAAGCCTGCAGGAGTGCTGGTAATAGTATTCTGTATCTTAATATGGGTTGCGTTTATACAGATGGACACGTTTGAAAAAATTCTTCAAATTATACACTCAAGATTTATGCACTTGATGCCAATTATACTTCAATAAAATTAAAAACTAAAAATATTAAACTTAAATTATTTTATTCACTAAACAAGTAGCCTGTTGTTATACCAAGCATTCTGGGAAATCGTAATTCCAATTTTACTGTCTTGCTAAAGCAATAAGAGGGACTATTTCTAATTTATATTGTTTTCTCTTTTTCCCAACTTACTTTATGAGGCTAATATAACCTTGATATTTAGAAAAGACAGGAATATATGCAAAAGAAAAATTACTGGCCAATTGTGTTTATATATATAAATTTTTTAAAAATTCTAAATGAAACAGAAGCTGAATCAAGGAATGTATAAAAAGAGTAAGTCTCCTGACCAAGTTTGGTTTGATTTACAAAACTGACTTGAATTAGAAAATATATTACTATAATTGACTGTAAAAATATCTTAAAGAGAAAAATGCCTATGATTTATTTAGAACCAAAATCATTACTAAAGGATGTATTTATTTAGGCCCCAAATACAGAATAAACTAAAAACAGAAAGAAGTTTCTGTAACTTGACATAGGTCATTTACAAGAAAACAACTAACATCATGAAAAATAAAAACCTTCTTCATAATAATTAGCCTTTTTGTTAAAATCAGGGGTAGAACAAAGTCACCATTACCATTACTTCTATTTAACATTTTTGTTACCAGTGAATTAAAATAAGGAAAATAAATATTAAAGGAAAAGTACTGGACATGAGATCATCAAATGTGTATATGACTTTAGATAATACGATCTAAAGATAAATATTTGACCTAGGTGTCTAGAGGAGAAGATGCATACATGACAAATGCTGTTCATCCATTTTTTTTTTTTTTAACTGTCTGTATATACACACACACACACTTTTTTTTTGGCAGGCACATAGCAGTTTACCCATTGCCAAATTAGTGGTGGCCATATGACCTGTTTTAGCTAATGAAATGTGAGATGCGACATGTGCCATTACCAGAGTGAAGTTACAGGTAACAGTACGCATTTACTATGCTTTCTCTTTCACTAAATAAAATAGGGATAGTGGGAAAGCAAAGGCATGTTTGGCAATTTTAAAATGAGGAAATAAATTTTCCATAAGGAGGGAGACAGAGGCAATGGGGAGAGGGAAGGGGAGAGTAGAGGTAAATTACTGATGTGTTACAGAAAACAGTACAGAAAAGAGTATGACTGCTAGCAACAGCAGATCAATCCTGAAACAGAGGAGGAAGGTGAAGCACCACCTCCCAGAATCTGAGATAGCTAGGCTAAGGGTACCCATTCCCACTGATGTGCTTTAAATATATGCCAAGGCATATTTAAGTGAGAAAAGTCAGTTTCTTCCTTCCTTCACCCCATATATTTTCTTTCTCTTTTAAAATTACACAAGTAATGTAAGACTACTGTAGAAAAAGATTTCTTTCGAGCAACATGGAGAGACAAAATTGAAGGATTCACCCACCTCCCACTTATCTATCCATTATGCTTCTACTGTTAGAACTGTGCTTTTCTATACACATGAAATACACGTATATAACAAAACAGATTCAATGTTTTGAAAAATTTAGTAAGTCTATTTTCAGAAATTCCCATTCATTTTCTTTTGTAATTGTTTGAACCAATACAATTCATTGCAGTGCTTACATTTTAGACAGCAAGTTGAATCACTGATAAATAGCAACAATGCATACACTGTGCTGTTTCTGAATTTTGCTAAGGCTGCTAATCCTACGAGGTACCTGAGAATGGCTCTAAAATGTAAGAAATGGTATACAAGCAAAAGTGACTTATCATTTGCAGGTAAGAATAGAAGAGCCAGTGCTGAAGTTGTCCTCTCCCCTGACGTGCCAAACTTGAAATGTAACATCCAGGTCTGTGAATGACTACAATACCCAGAACACCCTGAGGATCTGTGGTGAACAGGCAGCATGAGGACCACGCAGCATGAGCAAGAAACAAATCCATGTGGTTTTCATCCACTGAGATAATACGGACTATCCTTATGTGATGCACACGGCCCACTACATTACATCATATTGCTCTACCTGCACTCGGAAAATTACTGACACTCCTTTCCACTGGACTTGGGGGCAAGGTTTCGTACATTCAGTGGACACTAAGCATTATCTAATCTGCATCCATAAAAATAAATTTCCTTCAGTTGGCTGACAGGGCCAACTTTGCAGACTAGAAAAAGCTGCTTGTGGTGCCTGAAAGGGAATGATTGTACTATCTTTAATTTTTCAGTTATAGCTGAGGAAGCAGGAGCTATTTGGCCCAAGAGAGGCTAGAATGTCTTTAGTAATGTTGGACATGGATAGAGAATCTTTTTAAAAAACAAACAAAACTAACCACAATTTTCTTAGATGGCTCTTACATACAGAGATAATTCATTCTACTAAGCATATCATTCTAGCAGGCAAAACTCTCCAAGGGAGAGAGGATCTCCCAAACAAAGGCCTATGGGAAAAAAGATAAGAGATATGGGCATGGCTGGAACTCAAGCAGCAGAGATTATGCAAAGTCAAGTCAAAGAAAACAATCAGAAGCATTGGCAAGGGGTTTATGTATGAAACTGTCTGTCAGTCAAACACCCCATCTAGTAGAGAAGTAGGAAGTTCCCCATTATACCATCCACATTCATTCATGTAAGTCTCAGGCACATGCTGCATCTCAGTTCTAGGAAATCTCCCAGTATCCCATATAAGGGAAGCCTCTCTCCTTGGAGCAGGTTACAGATTCACCCAGGGGCTCGGTGGAAGTTGATTTCTTGGAATTGCTTGATCCCCAAAGCCAGGCCTAGAATCCAGATAACAGAGTATTTGCCTCCTAGAGAACTTTGTAAAGTTCAGAACCTGTCACAGCCAAAAATAAAATAAGACATAAGGCGATAAGCCACATGACACAGCACTAACTGATGGGGTAGCCAGAATTTGCCCTTCGGACCACTGAGGGCTAGGGAGGCCACAGTGAAGGAATGTTTTACAACCTGAAGAGACAGTCACCGAAAAGATTAGCAAAGTACCATGGCTTACTGTTGTTGCTCTGCCCTATCTCCCATAAGATCCGGAGAAAACAATGAGGGACATAGTACGTTTAAGGGAGATTTCAAAAAAAAGTAAAGTTAAATGAATGGACCATATACACTCCATCATCCAGAGCATTATGAGAGGTAAGACCATTTAGTGGTTAAGAATGCAAGCTGGGCTGGGCATGGTGGCTCACGCCTATAATCCCAGCCCTTTGGGAGGCCAAAGCGGGTGGATCACCTGGGGTTAAGGAGTTCAAAGTCAGCCTGGAGAAACACTGTCTCTATGAAAAAAAATAATAATACAAAAATTAGTCAGGTGCAGTGGCTGGCACAAGTTTTTAATCCCAGCTACTTGGGAGGCTGAGGCAGAAGAACCACTTGAACCCAAGAGGCAGAGGTTATGGTGAGCCGAGATTGTACCACCGCTCTCCAGCCTGGGTGGCAGAGTGAGACTCCATCTTAAAAAAAAAAAAAGGGATACAAGCTGCAGCTTGAGTTAGAATCTTGGCTCCACCAACTATTAGCTGTGTGTTCTTGGGCAGGTTAAACTCCTTTGGCCTTGGCTTCTTTATTTGTAAAGCGGGAAGAAAATTATCCACTTCCTAGGGATGCTGAGGGGTTCAATGTGAAGAATGTTGTTCCTAATCTATGTGTGAAAGAAAATATTTAAAAAATAAAAAAATATGAAGAATGTAGAACAATGGCCAGGTTGTCACTGTTAGCTCTCTGTATTATTTTTTTCCAATTTAGAGTCACCACATTTTCTGCAATTGTACATTAAAGATAATAGAGAGATAAGGACATTTGGAGGAAAGACCACCATACATTTCTCCATCATCACAGTTTACCCAATACTTTTATAGGTTACCTCATTTGATCTTTATAACAACACTACAAATTGGACAGAGCCTATATTCACTCCCAGTGTATACAGGAAGAAAATGAGAACCAGAGTCTAAAGTCACTTCATTGGCAAGTGGAAAAGCCTAGAAAAACATCAAGATTATCTAGATTAAGCCTAGTACACATTTAGTACCCTATGCTAAGGCTGAACTGATCAGAGGTTTTGTGAATGTGATAAAGTGTTGAATTTTGCCTTGAAAGTTGAGGATTTTTGTAGTTAGAAAACAATGAGAATTTCATGTGACATGAACTGAGTTTAGAATAAGATTATCCTCTATTTATGGAATATAGGATATTCCATAAATATCCTATATTATATATCCTATATATATATCCTAAATATAGGATATTCCATAAATATAGGAATTTTTTTTTCTATAGAAATATGTAGAATAACACAATTCGGCTCTCAAACTTAGCACTTACCGATTTCGAGACTTTCCTGAAACTTTCCAGAGCATTAATAAACGCATTATAAGTAATTTGGGGGAGCTTCAATTTTTTATTCAATACCTAGGTCCTAGTAATTCATATTCTACTGGCTTGCTCAAAAATTTTCAACACATGTTTTTATACTTCTTCAATTGCGCAAACTCTCAGATACTCCCAGGTTGTATTTGTTTGAGGCATAAAAGCTTCATGTTGATATTTCAGGTTAGCCTGGGACAAGGGGAGAACTTGATACCTTTGATAGCATCTGGCAGGCCATCTAATTCCTGTCCATTCTTTCTCCTCAGCCTGGGCAAGGGCCCCGACTGAGCCTGGCAGGTGAATTCAAGAGCGGCTTTCGAGGTCTGAGCCTGGCAGGGAGATAACAGCTGCGAAGCAGTGTGGGACAGGTAGCGGCAGGCAAGTTAATGGCTGGCGAACAGGACAAATAGGTGGGTGTGGGTCTAAAAATGAAAATGACACAATGTGGAGGGAGACAGCAGGCAAGCAGAGCACAGAACTGAGCTCAAGCCAAACAGGCAATCGGCAGTAATTAAGGGTCAAATTTCTACAAAGAGCTATGCTCCTAGGAATGACACAGTCCCCTTCCACTAAGTGTGGATGCGCTAGATTGCCTGAAACCCATGAGTATGTGGTCTAAAAAAAATGTTTTTCAGAAGGTGACAATATATCGAGGGAGGAAATGTGACAAAAACATCAGGATTCAGGGGACAGGAAGCTAAGCAGGAAGGGTGGTCTATGTGGTCTTAGAAACTGAATCCATTTGAATAGCACTTAACACAGTCCCATAGAGTGAAAAAATATGTGCAACATTTAGAGTGAAATGGAAGATATAAAATCATGATAGTAGGAACAAAAATAGTTTTGTTTGGGAGAAAAAGCAAACACTGAGTGCTTGAGAGCTTTTCTTTTGTTTTAATTGAGAGGAAATCATAGGGAGTGTGATCTATCAATAGACTTTTTTAAATGCTCTGTAACTCCTTTTCTATGTAATTTACTTATGTGGATTATTAATATAATTTTTTGGTTCAGGAGACAAAGCCTCCAAAGAGGAGAAAAGTAAGAATTAGAACAATGATTAGGACAATAAAAGTTGAGCAAAATGCATTGGCAGTACAGTGTCTAATACATAGGCAAATACCATCTTTATCAGTGTAACTAAAACAATGTCAGACATAAAATATTTTGCTGACTAGAAAATTACATGAAAGAGAAATTACATGATGCTCAACTCTGATGGAGATAATTATTGTTAGTGCTTGAACCAAAATCTATGACCCCTGTGGACCAGAGCAGCATGATTTTTACCTCCTTCCATACCCACAAACATGTTAAAGTACTGTGTAAAATAAATGTTCATGAAGAAAGGAATCAAAGAACATGAGAATGTATGCAATCCTTGTGAAATAGAAGCAATGCTATTATTAACTGAATGCATCATATGTGTCAGGCATCATGTTAGAAATACTATGTCATTTGGTCAGGCAGGGTGGCTTACGCCTGTAATCCCAACAGTTTGGGAGGCCAAGGCAAGTGGACCACCTGAGGTCAGGAGTTCAAGACCAGCCTGGCCAACATGGTGAAACCCCGCCTCTACTGAAAATACAAAAATTAGCTGGATGTGGTGGTGCATGCCTGTAATCCCAGCTACTAGGGAGGCTGTGGCAGGAGAATTACTTGAACCCGGGAGGTGGAGGCTGCAGTGAGCCAAGATTGTGCCACTGTACTCCAGCCTGGGCAACAGAGCAAGACTCCATCTAAAAAAAAAATCAAATGAACAGAAATACAATGTCATTTAATCTATTTTTAAAAACCTCAATCAATAATACTACCACGATATGAGAATGTTGAGATTTGAATATAGATGTAGATATATGTATAGATATATATATATCCCTATATATGTAAGAATGTTGAGACATATACACACACACACACACACACACACACACACACATACACACACACACACACACACACATATATATATATGAGAATGCTGAGATTTGGACAGTACATAATTCATTAAAGTCTGACAAATAATATTTAGCAAGAAAAAATAGATTCGAATCAACTTCCTTCCAAACCTTACCACAACACCAGTTGTCCTTGAAAGCAACAGTGTCAAAGAACATTCTAAGATTAGCTATTTTCTTATATCCTAAATGTAACCACTAAACTAATTTAGGTGATAGATAACACAGTACCTGGATTACTGTTGATGTTTACTGTCTGGTGAATGGATACTAACGCTAAGACAACTCTTGAAATTCAGCACTGGCCTTTTGCTTTAAAAATACGTAAATAAAGGATTTTATTTTAAGGTGAAAGGGAAAGCCCTTAGTTTAACTTAGGTCCACAAAGGCAGCCCCACTGGACTGTAGTGTGCTCAGGTGCCTCCAATTCTGTTGTGTCAGAACAACATTAGTAGAGCACATTTAGAAGAATCATTTGAGAAAAAGTCACGAGGATGGAAAAAATGAGGAGAGCACAGTTCTGAATGAGTACTTGATACGAATGAAGTTATTGGTAATAAGGGAATCACTTTATGTAGGGGCAAATGAATTGACCGTAATTTTAACCTAAAGTACCACTATAGGGGCTGTAAAATTCTTTCTACTTGGATAAATATTCTCTATTTGAATTGCAGCTTGCCGTAAGAATGTAATAAAGAGTAGCCTAACTTGACAAGATGCTACGACCAGAGAAAAGAAACTCTTTGTTAGGCAGTTGCAGGACTGGTCACCAGAACTGAAATAGAAGAGCCTAGTTTGCAAATGACCCACCAAATGAAGGTGCAGTTAGAAAGACACAAGTAGTACGGGTAACAGCCAAATGGGACAGATAACAGGGAAGGAAATGGGGCACAGGAAAGAATCACTTTGAAGGATGACTGAGGGACTCACTATATCCTCAGCAGCTCAAAGAAAGGGCCACTCTGCATGTTGGAATGACCCAGATCTATAATGCAGATCATAGCTGGGGTATCAACCCACAGGCTGAGAGCCATGCTCTGGCCTTCAGATTTAGCATCAGAGGAATCTGCAAATCAAAAAACCATGACAAGACTCAATAGCTTTCATAGTTCCTAAAAACACCAACTCAGGGTGAAGAGGGATGTGGAAGTCTGGCAGGTAGGAGAGAAGAAAGAGAAAACAAAAAGGTCAGAGGGAAAATAAAAATAATTTGGAACAGACTAATAAATGCAAAATTGCTTTAAAAGTCAGCATTCTATTAAATATTACACCATTTTTAACATGTTGGCTCAGCTTGTTCTTGTCAGGACAAAATATTGAAAAAGAAAGTCTACTGATTTTGCCTCTTGGTGTAAAGAGAGAATCTGCACCAGCAGCAATTGCTCTGTACCTAATACTTTGTTACTTCAGTGGGCTTGGGACATTCCTGTCTTAAGTCACTGATAGCATTCTGTTTCTTCATTTTTTTTTCCTCTTCAATTACAAACACATTAGTTCCCCAACATGATTTAACATGATTTAACAAGCCAAGAGGAGAGATGAAATAAGATAAAAATAAATGAAAATATATTTTTACTTAATAGTCCTTTTAAGAATAAATTATGAAACTGATACATATTGGCATTCATTTTCCAACACAGACCACTTAAAAGAAAAATCACCCATAAATCTACCAAGAATACCACAACTAACACACTGCTACTTTTTCTCCCAGTCTTTTTGGTCTCTATATTTTTAACAAAATTTGGTGAATGATTTTTAATATTTTTTAATTTAACACTATTTTTGCCTGTTAAAACGATGGCAGCAAGAGCATTTTTGTGTCCATTTAAACTAATTGTCCTAAATTCCTAAAAGTGATGTAACCTGATCAAAGACGATGGCCATTGTAAAGATACAAAACACACTGTCCTAATTGCTTTCTGGAAATGCCATAACCAACCGACATTCTTACATAACGTATAAAAGTGTTCACATCACCTCACCAAAATCAACACTGAATATTACCAATTTTTACTCTTCACCAGATTGATGGGGGTGAATAAAATCTCATTCTTGTTTTAAAATTATTTGCTAGTGAAGTTGAACGTTTTATGATTATTGGCCATCTCTTTTTCATCAGCTCATATTCTTTGCTTGTGTTTCTGTTGAGTTAGATTTTCAAAAAAAGATTTATATATTAAGAATGTTAATTTGGCATGATTGCAGAAAACATTTTCCCTAGATTACTGTGTACCTTTTATTTGTTCAAGGAATATGAATGTGATTTTATTTATTGGGATACAATATACATAGCATAAAATTTATCATTTTAACCATTTTTATTAATTTTTTTTTTGAGACGCCATTTAGCTTTGTCACCCAGGCTGGAAAGCAGTGTTGTGACCATGGCTCACTGCAGCCTTGACCTCCCAGGCTCAAGAGATTCATCTCGGCCTCCTAAGTAGCGAGGACCACAGGCACATGCCATCACACCCAGCTAATTTTATATTGTTTGTAGAGATAAGGTCTTGTTACGTTGCCCAGGCTGTTCTTGAACTCCAGGACTCAGTGATACTCCTGCCTCAGCCTCCCAAAGTGCTGGGATTACAGGCATGAGCCACTGCACCCAGACCATTTTAACCATTTTTAAAGGCATAGTTCAGTGGCATTAAGTACATTCATGTTGTTATGTAACCATCACCATCATGCACCTTAGAACTTTTTCATCTTCCCAAACAGAAATTCTGTGTCCATTAAACAATACACAATTTCCCCTTACTCCAGTTCCAGGCAGTCACTATTCTACTTTCTATGAATTTGACTGCATATGGTTACCCCTCACCTCATATAAATAAAATCATACCATATTTTTTATTTTTGTTGCTAGTGCATTTTACTTAGCAGTATCCTCAAGGTTCATCTATGTAGTTGCATATGTCAGAATTTCTTTCCTTTTTATATACATACAAATATACTATATACACAGATACCACATTTTATACATTCATTCATGCATTGATGGATACTTGGGTTGCTTGCACATTTTAGCTATTGTAATAATGTTGCCGTGAACATCGATGTCCAAATATCAAGTTTCTGCTTTTAATTCTTTTGAGTATATACCCAAAAGTTGAATTGCTGAATTCCATGGCGATTCTGTTTAATATTTTGAGGAACTACCATACTATTTTTCCACAGTGGCAGTGCCATTTGACATTCCCAAAAGTGACTCACAGGGTTCCAGTTTTCTCACATCCTTTCCAACAACTGTTACTGTTTTGCTTCTTTGTTTTAATAGTTATTTTAATGGGTGTGAAGTTATATCTCATTGTGGTTTTGATTTGTATTTCCTTAATGATTAGTGATGTTCAGCATTTTTTCATATACTTATTGGCTATGTGTTTTCATGTAAATAGTTTCTATTTCTTTAGATGTTAATTTAACATCTTTATTAATTCATGCTTAAAACAATGTAAATTATTCCATGATCTGCAAGAAATTCACCTATATATTCCACTCATTTTTATGTTTTAATTTTTAACTCAAGTATTATTTTTGAAGCTAACTGATTAATAGAGCACTGTTTATTAAGGATACTTCCATTTCTACCACAAATGTAACAATGGCATTTTTATCTTATACAAAAATCCTTATAGATATAAGTTTTGTTTCTGAACTCTCTTATCAGTTACTGTGTTCTATTGAATCTTATAGATTGATTTCATTAAATATTGAAGAGCTATATTACATTTTTGTAAGAAGTAACATGTTATTCCTTTATTTCCCTATTCTTTGAAAAATTTGGCCTTCTTACACATGCATTATTTTAGAATTATAATAAATGCTTTATTCAAAGCAGAATAAAGAAATCTCATTAGACATAGTGGAGATGATATGAAACATGCAATTAATTTATAAAGAATTAACATTGCTTAAAATTTTTATCCTTGCTTCCAGGAACGTATTTTTCTGTTTATTCAAGACTTCTTGAAAATTCCCAGGAAAGTGTTTTATTACAATTATTCATAAAAGTCTCACATCTCTTATTATTCTTATGCAATTTACATATTCAGCATATTATGTAAGGATAATTTATTTTCATTATATTGTTAAAATGATCATTGCCATATGTGAATAAAACTACTGATATTTTTGGTACATTTATGTATCTGTCTACCTGATTGAACAATATTATCATATATTAAGCTTTCAGTTAATTAATTTAGGTCTTAATTACAGAATATCAGTGGTGATATTGATAATATTATCTTCTATATTCTAATAGTAATTGCTCTTATTTTATACAGTATCCCATTTACTGAAATATCTAGAACAATACTTAATAATGAGGGTGACTGCAGGCATTGTTACCTTATTCCTTCACATAATATAAATACTTCTCACACCTTTGGAAGACTATACGGCCAAGACATCTAGAGTTTGACTGCAAAAATCAATTATTCTTTTAAAATGTCAACAATGTGTTTTTTGTACCTCTAGGGTACTGTTTCTATTAAGATTTTTCATTTATTATACTTTAAGTTCTGGGATACATGTGCAGAACATGCAGGTTTGTTACACATGTATACACGTGCCATAGTGGTTTGCTGCACTGATCAACCAGTCATCTACATTAGGTATTTCTCCTAATGCTATCCCTTCCCTAGGCCCCCACCCCGTGGCCCCCTGACAGGCCCCAGTGTGTGATGTTCCCCACCCTGTGTCCATGTGTTCCCATTTTTCATATTGTGAACAGATTTTTTTTTTATTTTGACATAACAAGGAAACACTTTATACATTTATGGAAGGAAAAATCCTACTTCATTGTTGCAGCTGCTTCTTTGGATGGTGAATTAGATGTTCTAGGATTTTAATTTAGGAGTTGTACACTTATATCCATGGCATTTGACAGTAATTTTTGTAAGACTATTGTATTAGAGCTTTGTTAATTACTTGAAATAATTTGAAAGATTTTTCTTCCTTCAACAACTTTGTTCTGAAAAAGCGTATGTAACATAGAAATTAAAAGTTCTTAAAAATTTGAAAGGATTCAAAACAAAACTCTTTGGCCCTGGTGCTTTTATTTGGTAAGGGGGTGTAATTACTGGATAACTAAAATGTCACAGTATTATTGATAAATTTTCTCTGGCATGATTTTACATTTGTATTTTAGAAAATTGTGTATATTATCAGTGTTTTCAAATTTATTACCATAGAAATGTCCTCATAATTATATAGATCTCCACCTATTGTTGGTTTTCTACTTTTATTAGATTTGACAGAAATTTGTCTATTTAAGCATTAAGTCTTAAATATATTTATCAATGTATTTATCAATTTTAAGCATTAATTCTTAAATATATTTATAAGTGTATAAATAGTGTTACTTTTTATATTCTTAGTCATTGTTTTGTTTTATTCCTATTAAATTCTTCCTTATGCTTTTCTTGGATTTATTTGGCATTTCATATTCAATTACTGATTTTTCTTATTTAATAATGATAATATTACTCAGGCAATTAACAACATCAGTGCCTTTTACTGAGTGCTTACACTGTGATAGGTGATCACACTTACTATGCTATTTCAGACCTTCTCATTTTTTACAATACTCCACTTATCACATGAGAAAACTATTGTTTGAGGAAGTCAATGATAGATGGCTAACAAATGACACGTTATATTTGAAACCCAATCTGTGTAACTGAAAAACCAGAGTTAATCATTATGGAACTGTATTAAACAAAATTAAAAAAATATATATGTAGAGCCCATAAAAACAGATATAAGAAAGTATAACTCAAGAAAAACTACTCCAAAATGCAATTCACAATGAGCATGGCACTAGCATGGAATTTATGAGAAGAGTACAAAAATATTTTAAGCAAATAACAATTAGAAATACAAGTAGAAATATTTAGAAAATTATTATAGAGATTTTTAACATATTTATTCCCCCAAAGTTGATAAATTGAGATCAAAAATTTAAAGAAAAAAAGTAATATGTTTATTCTAATGTATTTTAAACATAAAATTTGAAATTTACAATAGACAAATTTTGAAATAATTATAATATATTGATATAGACATACTTCAATATTTGTATCTACTGAGACTAAAATTCCTTTCCAGCATGATAAAACATTTACAAATATTGTATGTTATACTCCAAGGAAATTTTTATAATTTACAAAAGGAAGATGCTTTGGAGATCACATTCTCTAACCATAATGACTAAAACCCTAAGTTAATAACAAGGTTTAACTAAACAAAGCTGAGAGTTGACTTCTCAACAGAAGTGATGGAAACCAAAGACAACTAAATGGCATCTTTAGTGTTGATGGATTATAAATGACAGCCTGGAATTCTATACCATCACAAATCACCTTCAAAATCAAGGATAAAATAAAGACATTCCCTAATAAATAAATTTGGGATAACTTGTTGCCTGTAGACCTACATTTAAAGTAGAACTAAAAGAAACCCTTCAGTCAGAAGAAAAATGAGCTTGGGAGGGAGGTGCGAGACAGAAATGTAAGAAAACATAAAAGCAAATATGTTTGTAAACATAAATACTCTATGAAATAATAGATGTAATGTTTTTTGGCATTTAAATTGAAAAAATCATTTAGCAACAAAAGTAAAACAAAAATTTAGAGGGACTAAATGAAATTAAAGAGTTTATAGATTTTTAAGACATAATTAGCAGATTACATGCTGCTTACAAAATACATACCTTAGAAAGGTTGAAAGTGGACATGATATACCAAGCAAATGCTAACTAAAAGAATCTGTGGTAATTATAATAAAATATTCAGGAAAGTAGATTTAAAGAAGAATTATTAGAGATATAAAAGTATATTGCATAATACTGAAAGGGTCAATCGACAAGAACAGCATAAGAAATTATACATATTGTAGTTACAACTTCCAAATATATACAGTGAAAATATATAAAATTAAAGAATAGGAAAACTCACAACCATACACAAAAGATTTTACCCTACCTATCATAGTAATTAATAAACATCAACAATTATTTTTTCTAATTTAGAAAAATTGACAAACTTGACCTACTCAACAGAGACCACTGTTTCTAATCATAATAGAACTGATAATTTTTGAGTACACATGGACTATTTCCTGAAATTTTTCATATGCTTGACCATGAAGCAATTCCCAAGAACTTTCAAAAGATTTAAATCAATCAAAGTATATTTTCAGACTACAGTGAAACTAAGCTAGAAATCAGTGACAAAGATACTCAGTAAAATCTCAAGAGTTTGGAAATGAAGCAATATATTTTAAGGTAATTCAAGGATCTAAGAAAAACGAGAAAATAAATATTATGAAATATTTTGAGCTTACCATCAAAATAAGACATCAAATATTCCTTAAAAGGAAATGAGGGATTGCTGACAAGACCGCCGAATAGGAACAGCTCCAGTGCACAGCTCCCAGCAAGACTGACACAGAAGGCGGGTGATTTCTGCATTTCCAACTAAGGTACCTGGTTCACCTCATCAGGACTGGTTGGACAGTGGGTACAGCTAAAGAAGGGTGAGCCAAACAGGGTAGGGTGTAGCCTCACTGGGGCAGTGCAAAGGGTAGATGAACTCCCTCTTATCCAAGGGAAGCCATTAGTGTCTGTACCCTGCACTCTGGCCCAGATACTGCACTTTTCCCACTATCTTTGCAACCCACAGAGCAGGAGATTCCCTCCAGTACCTACACCATCACCAGGACCCTAGGTTTCCACACAAAACTGGGCAGCCATTTGAGTAGACACTAAACTAGCTACAGCAGTTTTTTTTTTTTTTCTTTTCTCAGTGGAACCTGGAATGCCAGTGAGACAGAAACATTCACTCCCCTGGAAAGGAGGCTGAAGCCAGGGAGACAAATGGTCTGGCTTGGTGCGTCCTATCCCCATAGAGACCAGCAAGCTAAAATCCACTGGCTTGAAATTCTTGCAGCCAGCACAGCAGTCTGAGCTCCACCTGGGAAGTGCAAGCTTGGTTGGGGGAGGAATGTCTGCCATTGCTGAGGCTCAAGTAGGCAGTTTTAACCT
The DNA here is from genome assembly GCA_004027715.1 of Plecturocebus donacophilus. Lineage (NCBI taxonomy): Eukaryota > Metazoa > Chordata > Mammalia > Primates > Pitheciidae > Plecturocebus > Plecturocebus donacophilus. Next base: position 70,701 of record PVKP010005768.1, on the reverse strand, counting down.
CATAGTGTAAACAAAGCCAATGGGAAGTTCAAACTGGGCAGAGTCAACCACAACTCAGCAAAGCCACTGCTGGCAGACTGTCTCACTAGAGTCCCTCCTCGCTGGGCAGGTCATTTCTGAAAAAAGGCAGCAGCCCATCCGGGACTTATAAATCAAGGCCCGACCTTCCTGGGACAGAGTACCTTGGAAAAGGGGCAGTTGTGGGCACAGCTTCAGCAGACTTAAATGTCCTTTCCCAGCAGCTCTGAAGAGAGCAACAGATCTCCCAGCACAGCATTCAAGCTCTGATAAGGGACAGATGCCTCAAGTGAATCCCGACCCCTGTGTATCCTGACTGGGAGACACCTCCCAGTAAGGGCCAACAGACACCTCATAGAGAGCTCTTGCTGGCATCCGTTGGGTACCCCTATGGGATGAAGCTACCAGAGGAAGAAACATACAGCAATATTTGCTGTTCTGCAGCCTCTACCAGTGATGCCTAGGCAAGCAGGGTCTTTAGTGACTATCCAGCAAACTCCAGCAGACCTACAGCAGAGGGGCCTGACTGTTGGATGGAAAACTAACAAACAGAAATAAATAGTTTCAACATCAACAAAAAGGACATCCACTCAGAGACCCCATCCAAAGGTCACCGACTTCAGAGACCAAAGGTAGATAAATCATGAAGATGGGGAGAAACCAGTACAAAAAAAGCTGAAAATTACAAAAACCAGAATGCCTCTTTTCCTCCAAGGAATCACAACTCCTCACTAGCAAGGGAACAAAACTGGATGGAGAATGAGTTTGACAAATCAACAGAAGCAGGCTTCAGAAGATGAGTAATAACAAACTCCTCTGAGCTAAAGGAGCATGTTCTAACCCAATGCAAGGAAGAACCCTGAGAAAAGGTTAAAGGAATATTTACCAAGCAAATGGAAAGAAAAAAGAAGCAGGGGTTGCAATCCTAATGTCTGATGAAACAGACTTTAAACCAACAAAGATCAAACAAGACAAAGAAGGGCATTACATAATGGTAAAGAGATCAATGCAACAAGAAGAGCTAACTCTCCTAAATATATATGCACCCAATACAGGAGCACTCAGATTCATAAAGCAAATTCTTAGTGATCTACAAAGAGACTTATACTCCCACACAATAATAGTGGGAGGCTTTAACATCCACTGTCAATATTACATCAACAAGACAGGAAATTAACAAGGACATCCAGGACTTGAACTCAGCTTTGGACCAAGCAAACCTAATAGACATCTACATAACTGTCCACCCCAAATCCACAGAATATACATTTTTCTCAGTACCACATTGCACTTATTCTAAAATTGACCACGTAATTGGAAGTAAAATACTCCTCAGCAAATGCAAAAGAGTGGAAATCATAACAAACAGTATCTCAAACCACAGTGCAATCAAATTAGAACTCAGGATTTAGAAACTCACTCAAAACTGCACAGCTACATGGAAACTGAACAGCCTGCTCCTGAATGACTAGTGGATAAATAATGAAATGAAGGCAGAAATAAAGATTTTCTTTGAAACAAATGAGAACGAAGACACAACATAACCAGAATGTCTGGGACACCTTTAAAGCGGTGTGTAAAGGGAAATTTATAGCACTAAATGCTCTCAAGAGAAAGCAGGAAAGATCTAAAATAGGCATCCTAACATCACAATTAAAAAAACTAGAGAAGCAAGAGCAAACAAATTCAAAAGCTAGCAGAAGACAAGAAATAACTAAGATCAGAGCAGAATTGAAGGAGATGGAGACATGAAAAACCCTTCAAAAAATCAGTGAATCCAGGAGGTGGTTTTTTGAAAAGATTAACTACATAGGTAGATCACTAGCCAGACTAATAAAGAAGAGAGAGAATAATCAAATAGATGCAATAAAAAAATAATAAAAGTGATATCACCACTGATCCCACAGAAATACAAACTACCATCAGAGAAGATGATAAACATCTCTGTGCAAATAAATCAGAAAATCTAGAAGAAATAGATAAATTCCTGGACACACCACCCCTCAAGACTAAACTAGGAATAAGTCGAATCCCTGAATAGACCAAAAACAAGTTCTGAAATTGAGGCAGCAATAAATAGCCTACCAACCAAAAAAACTCCAGAACCAGTTTCACAGCTGAATTCTACTAGAGGTACAAAGAGGAGCTGGTACCATTCCTTCTGAAACTATTCCAAATAATACAAGAACAGAGAATTCTCCCTAACCCATTTTTTGAGGCCAACATTCTCCTGATAGCAAAATCTGGCAGAGACACAGCAAAAAAAGAAACTTTCAGGCCAATATCCCTGATGAACATTGATGGGAAAATCCTCAATAAAATACTGGCAAACCGAATCCAGCAGCACATCAAAAAGCTTATCCACCACAATCAAGTCAACTTCACCCCTGGGATGCAAGGCTGGTTCAACATATACAAATCTATAAATGTAATCCATCAAATAAACAGAATCAAAGACAAAAACCACTTGATTATCTCAATAGATGCAGGAAGACCTTTGACAAAATTCAATAAACCTTCATGCTAAAAACTCTCAATAAACTAGGTATTGATGGAATGTATCTCAAAATGATAAGAGCTATTTGTGACAAATGAACAGAGAGTATCATACTGAAATGGGCAAAACCTGGAAGCATTTCCTTTGAAAATCGGCACAAAACAAGGATGACCTCTCTTACCACTCCTATTCAACATATTATTGGAAGTTCTGGCCAGAGCAATCAGGCAAGAGAAAGAAATAAAGGGTATTCAAATAGGTAAACAGGAAGTCAAATTTTCTCTATTTGCAGATGACATGATTGTATATTTAGAAGATTCCATCGTCTCAGCCCCAAATCTCCTTAAGCTGATAAACAACTTCAGGATACAAAAGCAATGTGCAAAAATTACAAGTATTCCTATATACCAATAATACACAAACAGTCAAATCATGAGTGATCTCCCATTCACAATTGCTATAAAGAGAATAAAATACCTAAGAATACAACTTACAAGGAATATGAAGGATCTCTTCAAAAAGAACTACAAACAACTGCTCAAGGAAATAAGAGAGTGCACAAACAAATGGGAAAACATTCCATGCTCATGGTTAGGAAGAATCAATATCATGAAAATGGCCACACTGCCCAAAGTAATCTATAGATTCAATGCTATCGCCATCTAGCTACCATTGACTTTCTTCAAAAAATTGAAAAAAAAAAAACCTTAAATTTTATATAGAACCAAAAAAGAACCCACATAGCCATAATTCTAAGCAAAACAAAACAAAACAAACAAAAAAAGCTGAAGGCATCAGACTACCTGACTTCAAACTATACTACTATACTGTAAGCCTACATTAAACAAAACA
>PVKP010005768.1:0-67234 GCA_004027715.1 Plecturocebus donacophilus | reverse complement strand
CCATCTGATCTTTGACAAACCTGACAAAAGCAAACAATGGGGAAAGAATTCCCTATTTAATAAATGACATTGGGAAAACTGGCTGGACATATGCAGAAAGCTAAAACTAGATCTCTTCCCTACACCTTATAGAAAAATTAACTCAAGATGGAATAAAGGTTTAAATGTAAGACCTAAAACCATAAAAACTCTAGAAGAAAACCTAGGCAATACCATTCAGGACATAGTCATGGGCAAAGACTTCATGACTAAAACACCAAAAGCAATGGCAACAAAAGCCAAAATAGACAACTAGGATCTAATTAAACTAAAGAGCTTCGGAACAGCAAAAGAAACTACCATCAGAGTCAACAGGCAACCTAGAGAATGGGAGAAACATTTTGAAATCTATTCATCTGACAAAGGGCTAATACCAGAATCAACAAAGAACTTAAATTTACAAGAAACAAACAACCCCATCACAAAGTGAGTGAAGGATATGAACAGACACTTCTCAAAAAGAGATATTTATGAGGCCAACAAACATATCAAAAAAAGCTCATCATCACTGATCATTAGAGAAATGCAAATCAAAACCACAGTAAGATACCATCTCACGCCAGTTAGAATGGCAATCATTAAGAAGTCAGGAGATAACGGATGCTGGAGAGGATGTGGAGAAATAGGAACACTTTTATACTCTTGGAGGGAGTGTCAATTAGTTCAACCATGTGGAAGACAGTGTGGAGATTCCTCAAGGATCTAGAGCTAAAAATATTATTTGAGCCAGCAATCCCATTTCTGGATATATACCCAAAAGATTATGAATCATCCTATTATAAAGACACATGCACGTGTATGTTTATTGCAGCCCTGTTCGCAATAGCAAAGACCTGGAACCAACCCAAATGTCCATCAGTGATAGACTGGATAAAGAAAATGTGGCACATATACACCATGGAATACCATGAAGCCATAAAACAGGATGAGTTCATGTCCTTTGCAGGGACATGGATGAAGCTGGAAACCATCATTCTCAGCAACTAACACAAGAACAGAAAACCAAGCACCACATGTTCTCATTAATAAGTGGGAGTTTAACAATGGGAACACATGGACACAGGGAGGGAACATAACATACTGGGGCCTGTTAGAGGGTGGTGGGGGGCGGCTAGGGAAGAGAGAGCATTAGAAGAACTACCTAATGTAGATGACAAGGTGATGGATGCAGCAATCCACTGTGGCACGTGTATATCTATACAACAAATTCGCACATAGTCCAGAACTTAAAGTATAATAATAAAAGGAAATGAGAAATCTAAATGCATTTATGATTTAAAAAAAGATTAAAAAATCAGTGACTCAAGTATTAATCTCAAATACTTGGAAAATAATAAATTAAAATTTATCAATGTAGAAGAAAAGAAATAAACCAATAAGCACACATCAATGAAAAGAAAATTATATAATAGGAAAATAAAGAAAACCAAAATTATTTCCATAGAAAAACTAATACAATTAATAACCAATGGATAAAAAAGGAAGTAAAATTTACTAATATCACAGCAATATTCTACTAAACCTATAGATACTAAAAAAATGATGTGACATTATTAACATCTCTGTCAATAAATGTGAAAATTATATGAACTCAGAAAATGCTTAGAAACATCCAAAAGCTGAATATTTCTCTCTTAAATGAAGTAATTCTGTAATTTAAAATATTCCCACAAATAAATTCTGACCCAAATAACTTTGCCAAGAATTTTTTCCAAGCCTTTAAGATATATCATGATTATAGAAATTTTTCTAGAGATTATATGAAGAAGAAATTTTTCAAATATTTTTATAAATCTAAAACCTGAAAAGGAGATATAAAAAAATAAACTTTACATGTCAATCTCTACTGTAATATGAAAAAATCTGGAAAAATATTAGCATACAAATATTAGCATCAATGTCTATAAAGTACAAAGCATCACAATCAAGTTGATTTCTAAAATGCGAGTTTGATTTACCCTTTAGAAAACCAATATAATACACCACTTAACTAAGAAGAAAGTGCATGTGATCATCTCAATGACTACAGAAATATCATTCTATAAAAATTAAGGTCCATTCTTGATTAAAAAAAAAATTTCTAATAAGCTAGAAATAGGAAAAAAAACTCCTTCCTCTAATGAGAATACCAACAAAATAAAAGCATTATAGTAGATAATATATTTACTGGTCAAATATACAAACCTGTAAAAAATGAAATACAGTGATTGAGAAAAAGATGAAAACAAAACAAAATCTGTTAATTTTTATCTACCAACATTAAAGCAAATTTTATTAGAGTAGCTTATGCAAATCAAAGAAATAACTGTATTGAAAGACACAGAAACTTAAAATTTTATTTTGATAAGTAAAATAAGTCCCAAATAAATTAAAAGAGCTACTTTCTATTTTATATTCATGAATTGAAAGACTGTTATAAAGGTGTTAATTCTCCCCAAACTGAGCAACAAGGTTTGGTGGTGGGGACTGACAAATTAATTATAAGATGTATATATAATTGAAAGGATATTCTACTAAATACCTTGATTTTATATATTCTATTAAGTATCTTTTTTTTTTTTGAGATGTAGTCTTGCTCTGTCACCCAGACTAGAGTTCAGTGGCACGATCTTGGCTCACTGCAACCTCTGACTCCCAGATTCAAGCAATTCTCTGCCTCAGCCTCCTGAGTAGCTGGGATTACAGGCACCCACAAATATGCCTGGCTAATTTTTGTATTATTAGTAGAGACAGGGTTTCACTGTCTTGGTGAGGTTGGCTGTGATCCACCAGCCTCGGGCTCCCAAAGTGATGGGGTTATAGGTGTGAGCCACTGAGCCTGGCCAACATCATTGATTTTTAATCTTTACTTTTTATCATAAATGCATTTAGATTTCTCATTTCCTTTAATTATTATACTTTAAATTTTGGAATAGTGAAGACAACCATGAAGAAGAAAAACATAGTTGGACAGGCAAAAAGAAATGGGAGGCCTGTTGCAGTGGCTCACACCTGTAATCTCAGCACTTTGGGAGGCCGAGGCAGGTGAATCACCTGAGCCCAGGAGTCTGAGACCAGCCTGGCCAACATGGTGAAAACCTGCCTCTACTAAAAATACAAAAATTAGCTGAGCTTGGTGGTGAGCGCCTGTATTCCCAGCTACTTACGCAGGAGACTGAGGCAGCAGAATTGCTTGATCCTGGGAGGCAGAGGTTGCTGTGAGTCAAGATCCACCATTGCACTCCAGCCTGGGCAACAAGAGCAAAACTCCATCAAAAAAGAAAGAAAAAGAGAGAGGGGCGGGGGGAGAGGGAGAGATGGGAGTAGGCAAAGAAGAAAGAACAGTACTCGACACCAAGATGTAATAAAGCTAGATTAAGACAGTGTGATCCTGGTGAAAAGAATAGAAAAATGCAAGAAAGGAAACAGAATAGAGTGCCCAGAAACATATTCAGATATATATAGATGCAATGTGAAAGCACTGCACTTCAGAGTAGTGGAAAAGATGTATGATTGTTTTGGTTTCATTTTAAAAACAAATAAGTGATTCTGTGTTGACTTGTTATGATAAAGAAAAAAATAGACAAGCCAGGGTTAGGGTGTGCCAAGATGACCGAGAGGAGGTAACACCAGAATACAGCTCCCAGCGAATGAGATGCAGAGGGCTAGAGGACCTCACGATTCCAAGGGAGGTGCCGGGTTCATTTAGGTGGGACTTGTAGGTCACTGAAAATGGCCCAGGGAAGGTGAGCCAAAGCCGAAGCAGGGCAAGAACAGCCCAGGGACCAAGACAGGGCAGAGTGCATCCCCACCTGGAACATGCAGCTGGCTCAGAGGGTTGAGGACTTCACACCCTTGGTGCTCCAATTTGGATCCTGTGTTTCCCTCATCCCTCCTGCAACCCATGGTCCACAAGAGCCCCACCAGACTGAGGGTGCCATGGGTTGTCCATGCAAATCTGAGTGATGGCTCCCACCTGGTGCTGCAAGTTGTCAGCAGGGACCTGGGTGGATGTTTGGACTAATGCCGGCAGGATGGAACTACTGTCCCACAGAAAGAGGCAGAGTTGAAAGCAGGGAAACAGGTTATAAGGCCTGGCAGGCCCCTCCACCCACAAAACTCAAACTGAAGCCAGGACGCTAGAGTGCTTTGCAGTGAATACACCAGTTTGAGGCCAGTCGGGAAGATCGAGCTCAGCGAAGGAGAGACGCCATTGGGAAGGCAGGGCTAATCTCACCTGCGTAAACAAACTCCGGGGGGAGATGAACCACCCAACAGCCTGACTGAATCCGAGGCAGCCCAGCAGTGCCCCTACAGGCCAACCTCAACAGAAAGGGCGTCCACTCAGATTCCTCCCAAAATCACCAACTTCAAAGATCAAAGCAAGATAAATCCACCAAGATGGGAAGAAACCAGTGCAAAAAAGATGAAACCATCAAAGACCAGAACACCTCTTCTCCTCCCAGTGATCACAACTCCTCACCATCAGGGAAACAAAACAAGACAGAGAATGAGTTTGACGAACGGACAGAAGCAGGCTTTATAAAGTGGGTAATAACAAACTTCTGAGTTAAAAGACCATTTCTAACCCAATGCAAAGAAACTAAGAACCTTGAAAAAAGGTTAGATGAAATGCTAACTAGAATAACCAGCTTAGAGAAGAACATAAATTACTTGATGAAGCGGAAAAACACAGCAGGAGAACTTTGAGAGGCATACACAAGTTTCAACAGCCAAATCGACCAAGCAGAAGAAAGGATATAAGAGACTGAAGATCAAATCAATGAAATAAAATGAGAAGGCAAGATTAGAGAAAAAATAGTGAAAAGAAACAAAGCCTCCAAGAACTATGGGATTATGTGAAAAGACCTAATCTACGTTTGATCGGCATACCTGAATGTGACGGGGAGAATGAATTCAAGCTGGAAAACACTCTTCAGGATATTATCCAAGAGAACTTCCTAAACCTAGCAAGGCAGGCCAACATTCAAATCCAGGAAATAGAGAGAACACCACAAAGATATTCCTCAAGAAGAGCAACCCCAGGCACATAATTATCAGATTCACCAGGGTTGAAATGAAGGAAAAAATGCTAAGGACAGCCAGAGAGAAAGGTCAGGTTACCCACAAAGGGAAGCCCATCAGACTCACAGTGGATCTCTTGGCAGAAATCCAACAAGCTAGAAGGGAATGGAGGCCAACATTCAACATCCTTGAAGAAAAGAACTTTCAACCCAGAATTTCACATCTGGCCAAACTAAGCTTCATAAGCGAAGGAGAAATAAAATCCTTTATGGACAAGCAGTTGCTGAGAGATTTCATCACTACAAGACCTGCCTTACAAGAGCTCCTGAAGCAAGTACTAAACATGGAAAGAACAACCAGTACCAGCCACTGCAAAAACATACCAAATGGTAAAGAACAATGATGCAATGAAAAAAGCGTGTCAATAATGGGCAAAACAACCAGCCAGTAAGAAAATGGCAGGATCAAATTCAAACATAACAATATTAATGTTGATTGTAAATTGCCTAAATGCCCCACTCAAAAGACACAGACTGGCAAACTAGATAAAATGTCAAGACCCATCAGTGTGCTATATTCAGGAGACCCTATCTCATGTGCAAAGACTCACATAGACTCAAAATAAAGGGATGGAAGAAGATTTACCAAGCAAATTGAGGGCAAAAAAAAAAAAAAGCAGAAGTAGGAACCCTAGTCTCTGATAAAATGGACTTTAAACCAACAAAGATCAAAAGAGATAAAGAAGGACATTACATAATAGTAAAAGGATCAATGCAATAAGAAGAGCTAACTATCCTAAATATATATGCACCCAATGCAGGAGCACCCATATACATAAAGCAAGTTCTTAATGACCTACAAAGAGACTTAGACTCCCACACAATAATAGTGGGAGACTTTAACACTCTGCTGACAATATCGGACAGATCAATGAGACAGAAAGTCAACAAGGATACCCAGGACTTGAAAGCAGATCTGGACCAAGCAGACCTCATAGACATTTACAGAACACTCCACCCCAAATCCACAGAATACACATTCTTCTCGGCACCACATCACACTTACTCTAAAATTGACCACATAATTTTAATTAAATCACTCCTCAGTAAATGCAAAAGAATGGAAATCATAACAAACAGTCTCTCAGACCACAGCATAATCAAATTACAACTCAGGATTAAGAAAAGCACTCAAAACTGCATAATCACATGGAAACTGAACAACTTGCTCCTGAATGATGAATGGATAAACAAGGAAATGAAGGCAGAAATAAAAATGTTCTTTGAAACCAACAAGAATGAAGAAACAACATACCAAAATGTATGGGACACAGTTAAAGCAGTGTCTAGAGGGAAACTTACAGCAATAAATACCCACATGAGAAACAAAGAAAGATCTAAAATCAACACCTTATCGCAAAATTGAAAGAGCTAGAGGAGCAAGATCAAAAAAACTCAAAAGCAAGCAGAAAACAAGAAATAACTAAGACCAGAGCAGAACTGAAGAAGATAGACACACACAAAAAAACCTTCAAAAAAAAATCAATAAATCCAGGAGCTGGTTTTTTTTTTAAAAGATCAGCAAAATAGACTGCTAGCTAGACTAATAGAAAAGAGAGAAGAATCGAATAGATACAATAAAAAATGATAAAGGGGAGATCACCACCGATTCCTCGGATATACAAACTACCATCAAAGATTACTACAAACAGTTCTATGCACATAAACCAATAAATCTGGAAAAATGGATCAATTCCTGGACACTTGCACATTCCCAAGACTAAGCTAGGAAGAAGTTGAAACCCTGAATAGACCAATAACAAGGTCTGAAGATGAGGCAGCAATTAATAGCCTACCAACCTAAAAAAGTCCAGGTCCAAACAGGTTCACAGCCAAACTCTACCAGATTACGAAGAGGAGCTGGTACCATTCCTGTTGAAACTATTCCAAACAATACAAAAAGGGAGAATCCTCCCTAACTCTTTCTATGAGACCAACATCATCCTGATACCAAAACCTGGCAGAAACACAAATAAAAAAGAAAACTTCAGGCCAATATCCATGATGAACACTGATACAAAAATCTTCAGTAAAATACTGGCAAACTGAATCCAACAGCACATCAAAAAGCTTACCCACCATGATCAAGTAGGCTTCATCCCAGGGATGCAAGGTGGTTCAACATACACAAATCTATAAACATAATCTCCACATAAACAGAACCAAAGACAAAAACCACATGATTATCTCAATAGATGCAGAGAAGGCCTTTGACAAAATTCAACCACCCTTTATGCTAAAAACTCTCAATAAACTAGGTATCTATGGAATGTATCTCAAAATAATAAAGGCTATTTACAACAAACCCACAGCCAATATCATACTAAATGGGCAAAACCTAGAAGCATTCCCTTTAAAAACTGGCACTAGACAAGGATGCCCTCTATCACTACTCCTATTCAATATAGTATTGGAAGTTCTAGCCAGAGCAGTTAGGCAAGAAAAGGAAATAAAGAGCATTTAATTAGGAAAAGAAGTCAAATTGTCCCTATGTGCAGACAACATGATTGTATATTTAGAAGACCCCATCATCTCAGCCCAAAACCTCAAGCTGATAAGCAGTTTTTGCAAAGTCTCAGGATACAAAAATCAATGTGCAGAAATCACAAGCATTCCTATACACCAACAACAGACAAACAGAGCCAAACCATGATCAAACTCTCACAATTGCTATGAGGAGAATAAAATACCTAGGAATACAACTAACAAAGGATGTAAAAGATCTCTTCAAGGAGGACTACAAACCACTGATCAAGGAAATAAGAGAGGACACAAACAGATGGAAAAACATTCCATGCTCATGGTTAGGAAGAATCAATATTGTGAAAATGGCCATACTGCCGAAAGTAATTTATAGATTCAATGCTATCCCCATCAAGCTACCATTGACCTTCACAGAACTGGAAAAAAAAAAACACTTTAAATTTCATATGGAACCAAAAGAGAGCCTGCACAGCCAAGACAATCCTAAGCAAAAAGAACAAAGCTGGAGGCATCATGCTACTGGACTTCAAACTATACCACAAGGCTACAGTAATCAAAACAGCATGGTACTGGTACCAAAACAGAGATATAGATCAATGGAACAGAACAGAGGCCTCGGAAGCAATGCCACACATCTACAAACCATCTGATCTTTGACAAACCAGACAAAAACAAGCAATGGGGAAAGGATTCCCTGTTTAATAAATAGTGTTGGGAAAACTGGCTCACCATAAGCGGAAAGCTGGAACTGGAACCTTCCTTACACCTTACACTAAAATTAACTCCAGATGGATTAAAGACTTAAACATAAGACCTAACACTATAAAAACCCTAGAAGAAAACCTAGGTAACAGCATTCAGGACATAGGTACAAGCAAGGACTTCATGACTAAAACAAAAAAAGCAATGGCAACAAAAGCCAAAATAGACAAATGGGATCTAATTAAACTTAAGAGCTTCTGCGAAGCAAAAGAAACAATTATTAGAATGAACTGGCAATCAACAGAATGGGAAAAAATTTTTGCAATCTACCCATCTGACAAACAGGTAATTTCCAGAATCTACAAAGAACTAAAGCAGATTTACAAGAAAAAAAAAAAAAACCTATTCAAAAGTGGGAGAAGGATATGAACAGACACTTTTCAAAAGAAGACATTTATGTAGACAACAAACATAAAAAAATGCTCATCATTGGTCATTAGAGAAATGCAAATCAAAACCACATTGAGATACCATTTCACACCAGTTAGAATGGCAATCGTTAAAAATTCTGGAGACAACAGATGATGGAGAGGATGTGAAGAAGAAAAAACACTTTTACACTATTGGTAGGAGTGTAAATTAGTTGAACAATTATGGAAGACAGTGTGGCGATTCCTCAAGGACCTAGAAACAGAAATTCCATTTGACCCAGCAAATTCATTACTGGGTATATACCCAAAGGATTATAAATCATTCTATTATAAAGGCACATGCACATGTACGTTCATTGTAGCATTGTTTATGAGAGCAAAGACCTGGAACCAACCCAAATGCCCATCAATGATAGACTGGACAAAGAAAATGTGGCACATATGCACTATGGAATACTATGCAGCCATATAAAACAATGAGTTCATGTCCTTTGTAGAGACATGGATGAACCTAAAAATCATCATTCTCAGCAAACTGACACAAGAACAGAAAACCAAACACCATATGTTTTCACTCATAGGTGGGTGTTGAACAATGAGAACACCTGGGCACAGGAAAGGGAACAACACTCACTGGGCTAGGTTGGGGGATGGAGAGGAGCGGAGGGGATGGACAGCTGGGCCAGGGAGGATGGGAAGGGATAAAACCGGGAGAAATGCCTGATGTGGGTGACGGGGGTGGGGTGGGGGGATGGAGACAGCAAATCACCATGGCATGTATGTACCTATGCAACAATCCTGCAGGATGCAGGATATGGACATGTACTCCACAGCCCAAAGTACAAAAAAAAAAATTTACAAAATACAGACCAAAAAAAAGAAAAAATTGACTTGTACTATACATTAAAATTAATTCTAGATTAATTATATTTATAAATGTGAATAGTAGAATAGCAAAGCATCTAGGAGACAATATAGGATAATATACTTGTGACTTTAGGCTAGGATAAAATATTTAAAGCAAGACACAGAATGGTTATCTGCAAGGAAAAGGTAAATCCATTTCTATATATTAAAATTAGAAATTTCTGCTTATCTGAGACATCACTAAAAGACTAAAAAAGCAAGCCACAGAGTAGGATAAAATATCTGCAATACATACATGCCACAATTATTATCAGAGTATATATATAAAGAGCACCTAAAAGCCAATGAGAAACAAACAATATAGAAAAATGGGTAATATACTTGAAGCTTTTCACAAAAAAGATCAACAGCAATACCAATAGGTACTCAATTTCTTCTGTGATCAGAATATTCAAAAACAACAATACACCTCAACCAAAATAAAGTTAAAAAGATAATACCAATTGTAGCAAAGATGCATGTGCAACTAGCAATCTTATGCACTGCAGTTCCATTCCTAGGTTCAAAGTCAACAGAAATATGTCCCATATGTTTACTGCAAGACATGTACTTACATGAATTAGAATGTTTATAACAATGCTATTTATAACAGCCAAAAACTGGAAACTATCCAAATGGTCATCGACAGTGGAATAATTAAGTGTTGAATATTGTCACAATAAAACTCTTTGCAGCATTGAGAGTGAGCAGTCTACAACTCTATACAATAACATGTTTGAATCTCATAAATATAATACTGAGTGACAGAAGGTGGATATGAAAGGTTACCTAATGTAGATCACATTTACATAAAATCCAGAAACAAGCAAGAGAAATCTATTATAATAGAAGTCAAAACAGTGCTTTCCCTTGGAAAAGGTAATGTCTGAATGGAGGTACAGTTAAAGGGGTAGGTGATGGTGGCGAAGTATGAAGCCAAGGGAGGGAGGATGCTTTTGAAGGTCTAAAAATGCTTCTTGATTTTGACGCTGATTCCAAAGTATGTTCAACTTGTAAACACATACATTCAATTTCTATAAAATATACTTATGATTGGTACACTTTTATATGTTATAATTCAACAGAACATTTAGAAAAAAGCCAATCAGACATTATCTGTGTTTTAATGGGTGAGTTGAAATCCATGAACATTTGTTTTTCTCTGCTCTCTTGGAATTTATTTATTCTACCTATTATTTTCCTTTCTTCCCTTTATATAGTTTAAACAAGTTTTCTAATTCATATTATTTTCCTCACTGGTAAAAAAGTACATACTTTATTCACTTTAATTTATTCACTTTAATTTATTATATTCTTATAATAATCATTCTATTTTTTTCCTCACATATTATTTTCCAAAAAAATACATAGCATTCATCAGAATCTATGTATTTTACATAAAGAAGTCAAGAATTTTGGCATACTTTTATTTCGACTTCCTTCTGTCTTCTCACCTATCACGTAAATATCATCTGGAATGTTAGTTTCAGGTTGTATTTTATCAATAGTCAAAATTCACCTGCCCATACCCATGAGTGTTATTAATGTAAATGTTTATTCTTGCATTCAATTTCCACTTCCTACATTCATTTTCTTATTGCTGAAGCAATATTTTCATTTCCAGAGAATGTCTTTAAATGGCCGAATTTATTGATTTGATATTTATCTCATTCTTGCATTTAAATGATTCTTTGACTTGGCTTAGAGTCTAGGTTAAACATTCTTTGTCCCCAGATCTTAGATCTTGTTCTTTTGCCTTCTTATATCCAGTTTTAGAAATATTTTAATAATGTTCGCTGTTAGTCAGAAGTATCCCTTTTAATTTGAAAATTCTACTTTAAACCTAGGAAATTATCCTGTTTCTAGTTTACAGTTTCTCTTTTCCATAATTCTATACTTCTAGAAATTTTATTAGTCAAATTATAAAAACCAACATAGTCATCCTACATATTTCCTACTTATTTCTGTTTATCTCTTGTGCTACATCTTGGGTAATCTTTGTTCGTCTTCCAGTTTATGAATGATCTCTTTGGTTATGTCCATTAGGCCAATTCAATCAGGGTTTAAGCTTTGTATTGCAGCCACAAAGTTTAATTTCTCTGGGTTTGGTTAACCTCTTATGATAGTTCATGTGTAGTGGGAAAAGTCCTAATGTGTATGATAAATTATATCCTTTGCTGAGAACGATGGCAAGCCCCCCAAGCAGAAAACTGCTTGGGACATTCTAAAGTAACAAAACAGTGTACTTATATCATACACCAGTTAAAAACAGTTCTTAAAGCAAGGGATTTGGGACCCTGCTCCGTGGCTCCCTCGTGGAGGGCACTTTCTAGTCTGTCTGTCATCAGTGGTAAGCAGGCACCAGCTGCCTGCCTAGTTTATCTTGGTTCTATGAGAGAACACAGAACCCCTGCTTGTTGATAATAATCACCTGTTCAGAGACGCTGACTACGTGGGTCAGTCTGCTCGAGGTTCTCGGCTCGGAAAGCTGTCAGCCTCTCTGATAGTCTCACTTTGCACTCTATGCCTGTGTCTGTTTAATTTCTTCAGCTTCCTGGGTGGGGCTCTCTGCAGGTGAGCTGGTCTCGGTTATTTGTTATGACATTAGTTATGCTTATTCTATAGTTAATTTTTATAATGCAAACTGTTAGAAACTTCTTTTCACATCTGTCCTCTCTCAAATGGCGACTTTTCCTCAAATGTTTGAGTTCTGAATGTACAGTTTCATAACGTAGAAACTGTCCAAAGCCTGCAGATTCTATTTGGGCAGTCTACTTGAAAAGACATAGGGAATTTAAGGCTACACCATATTCCTGTACAGAGTGAAAAAAAAAAAAACAAATGTCTTATTTACAGGTTTTAGGGCTGCTGGTACTCACCATTCTCAATCTAAGGAGCCTCTGGGTATTCTGTGTTCCAGTTGGCGACATTCAAGCTCCTATCCCTCACCTCTCTGTTGCTTCTCTCTGGCCTAAGGAAAAGGGGCAAGAAGATACAATAGTCAGCCAACAAGTGCAGCTGGAAGTCATCAGCCTATAAATGCCTCTGTCCCATCCTGTTCCCAGGTGCTAGCATTCAACTACGATTTAGTTCTTCAATCTGGATCCATCTGCTTACCAGCTCTAATTTTCTCCCACAGCGTTTAGCATTGAGGCTTATCCTTTTTCTCAGTGTACTTGTGTTGATTTTTAATTATTTTATGAACTTTAAAAAAATATTTATTTTATTTCTTAGGGACAGCCTTATTATACAATCTGTCTAAAAATTTATTCACCATTCAATCAAGTGTAAAAGCCCTGCATTCTATGTAGAAGCCAAGCTAAAAAAAAGTTGCTATTTACTCAGTCTGATTCCAGGGTCTCTCATTCCCTCTCTGGAACCTCAGCTCCTCATTTACTACAAACCTACAAAATGCCACACCTCTTGTGTTGGAATTTTCAACACTGTTTTTCTGGCCTGGCTTAGATAAAAGATTTAAGAGTGCATTGACTACAGAGGGGCAATTTACAAGAGACATACATATAGAGAGTGGAGTCACCCTTCTGAATTATTTTTCCACAAAATTTATTTTCTCTCACATCCTGTTTTTCCTGGGTAGCTAATCTGTTTGATTATTGTCTCAAGGGAGGGATAAGATAGGGCAGAAAAGGGGTGAGGAGGAAAAGAGTTCTCTTTATGACTGGTTTAAGGGCTGGGCACAGTGGCTCACACTTGTGATCCCAGCACTTTGAGAGGCCAAGGCAAGTGGATAGCCTGAGGTCAGGAGTTAGAGACCAGCCTGGCCAACATGGTAAAATCCCATCTTGATAAAAATACAAAAACGTTAGTCATGCGTGGTGGCACATGCCTTTAATCCCAGCTACTTGGGAGGCTAAGGCAGGAGAATCACTCGAACCTGGGAGGTGGACATTGCAGTGAGCTGAGATCACTACACTGTACCTCCAGCCTGGGAGACAGAGCAAGATTTCATCTCAAAAAATAAAAATGGAAAAAAAAGCCTGAAGCCCTTCAAAAAATAAAGAACTCCCCAGACAGTCATAAAATGTTTGTAGGTAGGGGTATTAAGAATTGTAAAGGATAGGGCTCCCAGTCAATCCTTCCCAAATCTGCTAACCTATCTTTGAATGGAGGCTGTGGGAGTGGTGGGTAAGGGATGGAGAAAAAAGGATAGTTTGGAGATAAGATGAGAGAAGGGAAATGGGTCCTATGTTCTCAGGTCCTAAGATCATCTTATAGAATCTGACAGTATAATCCTGTGCCCTGTTCCTTCAGAAGGCATCATGAAAATATAACAAGCTCCATAATAAAGGCTACAGAATAAGTTTGAGCAAGATCAAAACCCTTACAGATACTACTCATGCCCTTCAATGGTCTGGAAGCAACAGGCCCGTTTGCACATCCCAAAGTTTCACACTGAAACAGAAGCAAAAAGGAATGTCTCCATACAGCATGCTTAAATCAAGAGCCAAAGAAAAACCTGGAGGCTGACCATCATTAGACTAGAGGACTCCTTAGTCACTGACTTCTTACGCTAGATAAGCTCCACAAAACTTGTTGCAATTTGGGAAGAAATTTCCATGAGCTGAAATAAAATTTTAAAAGTGTAGCTTTTGCATACCTTAATTACAGACTTCATAGTACACAGCACTTCATCAAGTAAATATCTACTTGATGGCCTCTCAGGCACGAGAATGTGGGAAGGTGGGAGGGACTTCAAGAATTGATGTTTCATGTGCATTTGTAAGCGCCAGCATCTGTGCTAAGTGCTTTATATGTATGTTACTTACCCTAGAAATAAAATCCACTAGGAGATAACTACTGTTACCTGTGGTTTTATAAGTGAAAAAGCTGAAGCTCACAGAAATAACAGCCAATGCCCCCCAGGTGGTGATAGGATTTCAAAGCAGGACCATCTCTCTTTCTGAGGTGCTCAAAGCTTGGCCACACCCCACACCTTGTCAAATTTTCATGTTTCATATCCAGCACCCCCAGATTTCTACCTGAGTTCATGAAAGACACAGGCATCTGGTCTTGGTGTCTGTCTCTCCTATCCCATTTTATCATTCTGCTACAATCAGCAATTCACCGTCCTAACTAAACCAAGGGCATTGTAGTTACCAACATCTTTATCCCTTCTGAAATCTTAAACTGAGGATCCCACTTACTTTTCATAACCTTCACTCTCTCCAGTTTTTCTCACTCTCCTACTTTTATTAAACCTACATCAGGAGCTCCTAAACACTATTAAGCTTTGCATCATCCTTTTTCATCCCAGGCTGGTCTCTCCTGCCCACCCCACAAACTCATCATCTCAGTCACTTTAACAGTGCTCTGACAATACTGTTGCTTCTTCTGTTCTTCTGCCCCACCCCTGCCAGTCCTAACCCAGAGGCAGCTTCGTATTTCCCATGTCT
Source organism: Plecturocebus donacophilus (assembly GCA_004027715.1). Taxonomy (NCBI): domain Eukaryota; kingdom Metazoa; phylum Chordata; class Mammalia; order Primates; family Pitheciidae; genus Plecturocebus; species Plecturocebus donacophilus. Next base: position 52,195 of record PVKP010005768.1, on the reverse strand, counting down.
GAACTGCCAAGTGTTGCTAGGGAAAATCACCTGGCTCTAGGAATTGCTGCCACTATAAATCTATGACTTCACATCCCAATGGGACTCTCAAACACTGTTCAGCACTGTTTGTCTTAGTCCTTGTTGAGCTTTTCCCCCACATTCTCCATGCAAACAGTTCACTATCCCTTCAAGCCCTCCAACGGCCCCCAGTCCTGTCTCTCATAGAGGACCGAACCTCATACAGCACTGGAAAATTGGGGCCACAAATAGCAAATGTTGTCCCATTCCAGCCAACGCCCCCTTCTTTTATCCTTACCTCCTATTCTCAGGGAGAGAACTGTCTTTTTCCTCTGGACAGCAAATCCTCAAATAATGTCACCTTATTCAACATCACTTCGGTATAACACTGTGGTGGCGAGGAAAGCAATCCCGGCCAGGGCCACTGTCTGGAATGTACGCGTTCTCCCATCGTCTGCGTGGGTTTTCTCCTGGGACTCCACTTTCCTCCCACTGCCCAGGGCTGTGCGTGTTAGGTTCGTTAGTGTGCCCACCTGGTCCCTGACTGGGCGTGAGTGTGTCAGCGCGCCCTCCAGTGGAATAGTGTCTTGGTCAAGTCTGAGTCCCATCTTGCCCCTGAGCTGCTGGGAGAGGCTCTGGGCACCCAGCAGTCACCCATGACCCAGACCTGGAATAACATGTCGGAAAATGAAAACAATGAGCACAAATTATTATAAAAATGTGTAAAGTAGGCAACCATACAAACGCACAAAAACTAAGATGGTAGGAAAGCACTCGGCGAGCCCCTCTTGTGAATGCTTTGGACCTACGTGCTGGGAGGAGGAGCCCCCTACCATTCTCTTTGCAAACCGTTATTCCTTGATTGGACCCACCACTATGACCACACTCACTCGCCAAAAGTTGGGTAAATAATTATCTTGTTTTTATTAAATTTTTAAATAGATGTATAGCTTATATTTATTTCAATGTTTAATATTAGGAGGTGGGGGGGCCTTCCCTGAGGTTTGGTGGTGGTTTTCTGACCTGAAATATGATGTAAGAACTTTTATTTATAAGTTAGCTGTTGGTAAAATTGGTTTCGTTCTGCATCATTTTAAAGTCAGTTTACAAGAACCTTCTGACAATGTTGAGTGAAGACTTACTGCACATCTAAAACTGAATTTCTCCGTTTCTAGAGTTTGCTCCATGAAATCATGTAAAATTATATGCTCAACATGTTCTTTTCTGGTACTTTTTTATGCCTACGAATGTTCCAAATTTTTTCATTCTAAAAACATATACAAGACCGGGCGTGGTGGCTCATGCCTGTAATCCCAGCACTTTGGGGGGCAAGGCAGGCAGATCACGAGGTCAGGAGTTAGAGACCATCCTGGTCAACATGGTGAAACCCCGTCTCTGCTAAAAATACAAAAATTAGCCGGGCTTGGTGGTAGGACCCTATAATCCTAGCTACTCGGGAGGCTGAGGCTGAGGTTGCAGTGAGCCGAAATTGTGCCACTCCATTCCAACCTGGGAGACAGTGTGAGACTATGTCTCAAAAAAAAATACAATTGACCCCTGAACAAAGTAGGAGTTGGGGTACCCACCCATGCAGTTGAAAATCCTCATATAACTCTTGCCTCCTCCAAAGTTTAACTGCTAGTGGTCTAATGCTGAAAAGAAGGCTCTTACCAATAAGAGAAGTGTCATAAGAAGGAGAAAATGATTACTCTTCATCATAAAGGTCTTCATCTTCATCATCTTCACATCGAGTAGGCTGAGGAAGGTGTAGGATTGGTCTTGCCATCTCAGAGGTGGCAGAAGTGGAAGAAAATCCATGTATAAGAGGACTCGATGTTTCATTCATGTTCAAGGGTCAACCAGGTGTATGTGTATACACACACAGAGGATATATTGTCCTTGCTGTAAGCTGTGTTCCATCTCTTTTCAAGCTCTGTGAAAGCATAGTCTGTGTTTGTTTTCTCCATGCTCTTAAATCTTACACTCTTGCTCCTATATTTTTCCACTCCATTGAAAATACTTTCCATAAAATCATCACTGAACTCTTGTTGGTCAAATCTATTATTTTCAGATCTATATCTCTTGTAACTATCAGCAACTGTCGAATTTAGTAATGTTACCTCCTTCTACTTTTAAAACGATTCTCCTCACCTGACATCCAGACCTCTTCTGATCACCAGATCGTTTCTCCCATCTTAAGTATTATCTTTTTCTCCCTTCTACTTTCTGGCTGCAAATTAGAATTACCTGGGATACTTTTTAAACAGCCCAATGCTGTGGTCCCCATTTCATACCAATTAAATCAGATTATCTTGAAGGTGATTCCCTGGCATTAGTATTTTTTAAAAAAGTTCTCAAGGTGATTCTAATGAACAATTAAGGACTGGAGGCCCCCAGGTTTTCCAGAATCCAATGATTCTTATATATACAAGCATCACTTAGAAGAATCCTTAAATGCAAATTCTTAAGGCCTGCCTGCCAGCTATTCAAATTCAGTAGGACTTGCATGGTGTGGTGGTTAATATTGAGGGTCAGCTTGACTGGATTGAAGGATGCAAAATATTGTTCCTAGGTGTGCCTGTGAAGGTTTATGTCAAAGGAGATTGACATTTGAGTCAGCAGACTCAAATGCAGCAGATCCACCTTTAATCTGGGTGAACACCATTTAGTCAGCCGCCAGTGTGGCTAGGATAAAAGCAGGTGGAAGCACACGAAGGACGAGACTTGCCGAGTCTTCTGGTCTCCACTTTTCTCCTGTGCTGGATGCTTTCTGCCCTCAAACATCAGACTCCAAGTTCTTCAGCTTTTGGACTATTTGACCTACACCAGTGCTTTGCCAGTGGCTCTCAGGCTTTTGGCTACAGACTGACAAGCTTCCCTACTTTAGAGGTTTTGGGACTTGGACAGGCTTCCCTGCTCCTCAGCTTGCAGACAGCCTATTGTGGGACTTACCTTGTGATCCTGTAAGTCAATACTCTTTAATAAATTCCTTTTCACATATATACATCTATCCTATTAGTCCTGTCCCTCTAGAGAAACCTGATTAATACAAATGGGGTTCATGAATTTGTTTTCAACAAGAGCTCCAGAATGACACTCATAAAGTATTCCAGGGGTCCTTCTTGAGAAGCATTAGGAATTTACATCTATTCCCTTCTTTTGAAGATGCCTTCTAACCTGCCATCTAAGCTTTTCTACCTGGATATCAGTCACATTAACCTTAACATGTCTGAAATAAAATGTATTCCCCACTCCCCGCCATACCTTGCCCAAATGCTGTTGCTTATGTTATGATTCTGCTCACTGCTAATGGCATCAGTCTCTAATCTGTCTCAAGACAGAAATCTTTGAACCAATATATTTTCTTTTTCCCAATTCTTCATGGCATATTGACCAGTACAACTCAGACTGTACATAAGAAATAGCCCCAAATCTCCCCTTCCTCCCTACATTGTTCACACATTTGCTTAAATAATTGCTACCATCTCATACACATTTTCTCTGCCTCAATTATCTCCACATTCTTTCCAGGATGAACTTTCTATTAATAAAATGCAAGCCAGATAGTAATGACTAACATTCAGTTCAGTGTCTCATATATGCTAGACACTGCTAAGAATTATGCCCGTTTAACTCATTTACTCCTCACATCAGCACTTTGCCACAGGTGCCATTATTATCTCCTTTGTACAGATGAAAGACAGGTGATAAGAAACTTGCTCAAGTTTCCATACTTAATAAGCAGCAGAGCCAGGATTCAGGCCCAGGCACACGTGCTCTTAATCACTCCCCTATACTGATATCTGATTACATTGTTTTTCATCTTTAAGATCTTGGCTTGTTCTACATTGTCTACAGAATAAAACAGACACATTAGCATGACATAAAAAGCCATACAGATTATGTCTACCTCCCAAACTCTTCAACCATATCTCCTACCTTGTCCCCTCTATGCTCTGTTCATAGACAAGCAATTTTCCTCCCCACCAAGACCTCTTATGGCTCCATTCTTTGCTATGTCCGCTCTGCCCACCTTGCATCTCTGTTCCTCTCACCCTACATCTGACTAAGCAATGCCTAATCCTTTTAAAAATAAGTTCAAATATTGCTAATTTTGTAAAAATGTTGTAGATGCCTTCTATAAACAGTTGCCAGTTTATTTCATATTAGCTCTTTGAACTTCTTAAGTTAACTGCATCTTATTCATTTTAGTAGCCCCATTTTCCTGGAATAGTGAGTGTCTTAGTTTCCTAGGGCTATTGAGACAAATTACCATGAACTTCGAGCAACAGAAGTTTATTCTGTCATGGTTCTGGAAGCCAGAAGTCTGTAGTCAAGGTATCATTGGGGCCACACTTTCAAAGATTCCGGGAAAATCCTTCCACACCTTTTCCAGCAGCCAGTGGCTCCTGGCGTTCTTGACTTGTGTCTGTCTAACTTCAATCTCTACCTTTGTCTTCACATAGCCACCTTCTGTGTGTTCCTCTGTGTCCCCTTCTAATAAGGACACCAGTCCTTGGATTTAGGGCCCACCCTTAGTCCAGGATGATGTCATCTTGAACTTCTCAAATGAATTACATCTGCAAAGACGCTATTTTAACTAAGATCACATTCTGAGGTTCCAGATGGACATGAATTCTAGGGGGCACAATATTCAACCCACTAAATTGTCTAAGAAATAGTCAATAAATGGTTATTGATTATTTGGTAGGTAAAATGAATAATAGAATGAACAAAAGGATTTACAACCATAATGTATAAGTTGTTTCACTCAGTGATAAGAGTCCAAGTTTTTAAATGGGCAAAAGAACTCAACAAACATTTCAACAAAGGAAATATGCAGAAGGCAAATACAAACATGAAAAGATGTTACAACATTAGCCATTAAGAAAATACCAAATAAAACCACAGCAAGATAATGCTATACACATATAAGAATAGCTAAATGTTAAGATAGATAACAGGAAGTGCAGATGATATGGAGTAACTAAAATGCACACAAAATAGTACAGCCATTTTTGAAAAATAATTTGGCAGCTTCTAATAAAGTTCACACACCATACAACTTAATCCCACTACTAGGTAGTTACTCAAAAAACATAGAGACATGTCACACAAAGACCTATACACAAATGTTAATAGCAGCTTTATTCATAGTAACCCAGAATTGGAGATGTCCATCAAATGGTGAATGGATAAATATATTGTGACACCTCCATAGAATCAAAAATGACTCAACAATGGAAAGGTGGAAACCACTAATACATGCAACATGGATGAATCTAAAGAGCATATGCTAAGCGAAAAACTTCAGAAACAAAGAACCCAAACTGTATTATTTTATTATGGAAAATACTATGGAAAAGGCAAAACCATACACAGAAATCGGTTTGATTACCAGGGGCTGTGTGTGAGGAGGGAACTGACTATAGAAAATATTTCTACAGTGCAAAGGGGCATGAGGGAACGTTGGGGGTTTGTAGAAATATTTTCATCTATATCTTGATTGAGATATGATTACATGATTGTGTATGTTAAAATTCATTGAGCTGTCCATTCAAAAAAGGTAAATTTTACTACACGTAAATTATAACTCAAAACCCTAGCTCAAAACAATAAGTAAAAATAAGTACATAAAAAGACAACTTAGTGGCTAAGTGTTGGATTCAAATTCTATCTTTCACAGTTAATACCTACATAACCTTGAGCAAAGTTGTCATGCCTTTGTTTCTTTATGTATAAAACTAGAATAATAGCAATATGTACTTCATAGATTTGCTGGGAAAACTAAAAGAGATAATGCACGTAAAAGTGTTTAGTGCAGTGGCTGGCACATAGTAGGTGCTTATTACATTAGCTATTACTAAGCACATGTATCATAAATGAACTATAAAATCATGGAGATGTGGGAATACAAAAGATCTGAAAGAAAAATAAGAGTTTTGACTCTGGACTACACTGATTATCAGGGTTCTAGCAAAGTAGGTGTTACACTTGCCTTCACTCTTTCTCATTCTGCAATAAAGCAAATCTCTTCTCAGCTGAGAACTCACTGTCTGAAATTGATCTTCTACCAACTCTGTGACATAAACACTGCTTCCTCTGAGGCTGTTTCTTGACCTTGTAGCCATCTTGACTGGCCATCTCATCTCTTCCAGCTAAAGCCCCTGCTGTTATTCAATTAAGCCTGGATACCAGACCAGAGGCTCCTGGACAGAGAGTCCCCAGCCCAGATCTCCTGTGGGCACAGCACACAGCTCACACAGGCAGAGCAGAGTGACTAACAGTTGGATTAGAGCTTTCTGGTTCACCCTGCACCGCAGGCAAAAAACAATGTTCCTTTGGGTTTGCACTGTCTGGATAGAATGAGTCATTTAGTCCCATGAGGTACATAACATCACATTTTAAATGGAACTCATGAAATACATTCATAAATGCAATTAAGCTATTTCAGTAGCATCACAAAGCATTTATGCAACTCATAAAAAAAATACCATTTTACTCATTACCAATCTTCAAACAGAGCTCTGAAATAATACATTTGTGCTTGGCCTATTGATTAAAGAAATATGACGGGTCACTATCAAATTTTGGCCTGTGTCTAAATATCTTCTGAACATTGTAGATTGTTTTAATATGAGATTTGTGAGCCAATCTCAATAATTAACATTCTATCTTCTAGAATCACTGACAAATTTAGCGAGCAGAACAGAAAGATATGTCTAGTGGTGTGCTCACATGTCTAAAAGAAAACCAGAAAGGAATCTGAGTGATTGTAAAAACTGTTTCCTAAAAACCAATTATTTCTAAGTATGTACATATATGCCAATGTTTGTATAAATTCGCTGTCTCTTCTCACATATACAAGCAGGAGAATTTCCTTCTCTGTTTCCGTGGCATTTCTGAAATTTCTTTAGGATATCACCTTACAGTGACTCCATGCTAGGCCTCTCCCATGCACCCTCTGAGACAATGAGCTTCAGAGGAGAGGGCTGTGTAGGTTAGTTAGAGGTCAGGCTTTGAAGTCCAGCAGCCCTGAGTTCTGATGTTAGTTCTACCATTTACCAGATGTGGATCCTTGAGCAAAGTACTGAACCTTTCCTTCATTCAGAGTTATTGGGAGAACCAACAAAGTATAAGTGTCCAATGTAACGGGTGACTACAGATGACATCATTGAGATAGTGGGCATTTAATCTTGTAAATGACTGTTTACTCTGTTTTCCTCTTTGCCTTGGTCTCTGAGAAGCTTACAGACCAAGTTTTCTGGCTGTCTTAGTAACTGCAACTGCATGGGCCCAAATGATATACGTTTCTGAGTGCGAATTTGTTCCTGTTTTTTATTTATTATTTTACTGCCCATATATTCAACTGTCTTGGTTATTTACTTTTACTCTTGTAAAGGGGTGTGTGTGTGCGTGTGTGTGTGTGTGTGTGTGTGCATGCATGTGCGCATGTGTTTTTCTTCAGATATTCTGTGGAATAAATTGAGTACAAGTATGTAATTTAATTTAAAAATTCTAGCTGGTATAAACATACGTATCTAATGTCACATGACTCCTCAAGAAATGTCTTATTCGCTATTGTATTCATAGTTACTATCAGTTTCTAAAACATAGAAGGCACTTAGAGGTCGTTCAATGGAATAACATTTTTCACTGTATTATGTACTCTTTTGCCTTGATCAGTAAGAAACTTCAATTTTTAGAAAAAGAGGAGAATAATGGAAAGAGCTTTATCTAAAACTATAAATGGCTGTAGTGGTCACATTAAGACTAAGTCAGGGTTAAGTAAGCCAAACTTCTTAGGGTTCTACAATAAAGGAAACCCTTATTATAACAATACCCTCCCATACAAAGCTCTTTCCCTGTGTATTTTGGTATATTAACTCTAAGTTTATGGGTAGAGTAAAAACTACTTTGATTTGAAAGAGCACAGTAAAATCATCTTTTAAATTAGCCTCAGAAAGTAAATAATGAAAATAGATGATAGTTATGCCAAAGGAACCTCGACATTTAGTTCTCATTTCATAAATGAACTCAAAATCCAACTAACACTTTTAATAGAATCTAAATCGCTGTCATTTGTCTCGGGAAGGGATAATGAATTAATGGTGTAAGCAGCAACTAGATTTATATATACATTAATGTCCTAATTTATAAAAACCAATTTGTATGGTAAGGGAAATAAAAGTGCAACGCATTTCTTAATTTGTTTCCATGATCTCATTTACCTTATGAGTAGTTGTTATTATTTGTAAAATTAATTAATTTCCCTTTTGCCACACTATCTCTGATTTTCTAGAAGGGGCAGCAGTTGCTTTCTAGGGCCTGGAAGACATAGTGAGCCAGTGCTGACTAAAACACTGACTAATGACTTAGTGCCAGTAAGTGCTTGGATTTCCCCTCAGAGATCTGTCAAATGAACTAGAGAACTGCAAAAATGCAGCCCCTGCTATTCTCAGCACAGACTGACAATTTGTGCTAAATTGTTTCGAATTTGGGGATCTAGACAAATGCCCACTTGAGAATGTGTTTGACTTACCTGGTTTTTGAGTAGCAGTTAAATTCCAAAAGGGAAATAGTTTTCACAAAAGGAAGGAAACTTGAAATTTTCTAATCTCTAAGGATTTATGTGGTTCTCCCCTCCTACCCCTGACAACCCCTGAATTCTCTTTCCTTTTTTTTTTTTTTGGAAAATACTCTGTGTCCTAACCCCAAGTATGTTCATTTTTTTTCCCTCAGGTTTGGGCCTGATTTTAACAGAATACCTGTGTCATTACTATTACTTTGAAAGTGAGGATATGGGGCAAAGTTTTCACCTGGTATTAGAAAGTTCAGATAAAGAAAATGAAGCAGCTTTCTGAAAATTATTGCAAAGCATCATTGTATCCTCAGTATTCATTAAGCCAAGTCGTATGGCACAATCCCATTAAATGAGTAATCAGATAAACATATTAGACCATTATAGTAAATGAAAATTACAAACTGACTGAAGAAAGTTTACATTCAGTAACTCCAATAGATGACATTTCTCAGAACGTCCTAGTGAACAAACAAATAGCCGGTCCTACTTCTTCCTGGTCCTCTTACCTGGTTGTTGTTTTGTAATCTCCCTTTCAGTGCATTTTTTAGATCCTTCTGTTTGATCCTCAAAATTCCTCCGTCACATTTTTTTTCTCAGATATCATCTATGGCCTAAGGGCCCCTGAGCCTCTCTCCTGAACTCCCATTTTTCCTGCGACTTCTAGACCTGCATGTCTAACAACCTGTAGGACATCTTTACCTAAAACCTGCTCAGGTTCCAGGTTCTTCAGAGGCCACTTGTCTGAATCATTGCTCAGCCAGTCATTCTCAATCATCTACCCCTTCTATCTAATGAGTCAACAGTATTTATTGATTCTGCTTTATATGTAGCTCTCTCAGTACTATATTTACCTTAAACAAAATTCTCCTTAGAAATTCATCAGTAGACAATGCATAGCTACTTCAAGGACCTCCTTGACTCCAGTGTCTCCATCAACCAGCCCACAAATTCTTCCATCAACGCTATGCGTCTCGTGTCACCATCCTGCTTAAAAGTCTTCCTGGACCTCTCCCTGTCTATAAGAATAAATTAGTGGCTTCGGCATCATCACTTCATCCATCTATCCATTCATTTACTCAACAAATAGTCAACCCCTCCTGAAAACCAGGTATTCTTCGTCTTGAACACACAATAGGGAGTAAAATATAAGTCCATGCCCTCTCTGAGCCCTGGCCCTTACCACACCTTCTAACCTCACCCCATCCTTTCCCCCTGCTTCGTGTTCACCTTATGCTCCATTCACACCACACTTCCCAGAGTTTCCTAAATACACTGTGTATGTTGTGATTCCATGCCTTTCATAAATCCCAGGCTCTCTATTTTAACATGACCTGCTCTTTCTGTTTCTCTCTGAATTGTGAATTCCTAATCATATATAAATACTAAAGTCAGATGTATCCTAAAAAACATTTCTTGGCTCTTAGAGAGGGTAGACCACTCTGTTACAGCTACCCATAAGGTTCTATTCCTACAATAGACTTCCTTCAACTAATAAACCTTCATTCAACTTCTATGACATAGCCAACAGTTAAGTGCTAAATGATGAATTCTACTTAGTCTTTTTTAAATAATTCCTGGCCCTTTACACAATGGTCACGAAGCATTAAACATATGTCAGGTAACATTGTTTTCTAGGCCCACTTTAATATAAAAAAGTAATTTGGTCAAAAGAATTGTCTTGTTCTGATGGCAGAGGCAAGACAAATTAATCTAAAATTAACCCTACACTGTCTTTTCTGGATAAGGGAGGAAGAAACTTTGACTTTTGACCATTTCAACTATAACCCAGTTAGAAGATGAATAAATGACCTAAATGGGAAACTTGATGTAGGTGGACCTATTGATTGGTTTCAGAACTAGAAGGCAGGGCACTTTTCTCATATGTGCAGCATTGTTGTGTTCTAGGAAAATAGTGAGCTTTCACGTAATTTACTCTAAGCCGTTAAGAGTTTTGTGAACACTTCTCTAATTTCACTGTAAGATCGAAGTATACAAATAACCCCTTTTGACCATATCAGCAGTAGCTGTCTTATTCTCAACCTGCTACTTCTTAAAAGAACATTAATTCTTACCAATGGCTACTTTTTGTATAGTTTAGAATAAATGTCTTCATGGTCTCCTAGTGTAACTTGGGACACTAACAGCATATAACATCTTCTCCTACCCAATTTCTCTTTTGCTCCCTACCCTCTCTCCCCCAATCCCTTCCCAAGACACCAATGTAAAAGCTGACTGATAACATTCTGTGTTCTTCACCAGTAGCTGGTCTATTATAATCCAAAACTGGGCTTCTCACTGCCGGAAGAAATCCCATGAGCATCTATTGCTGAATCACTCAAATACCAACAGCCAGGGATTCTGCAGCAGAGGAGCAGGAAGAGGCTCTCAGGGGGCATTTGTTTCATGCAGAGCCGTGAAGCCAAAGTCTTCCTGGCTGCCTTTCCTATACGGGTTCATTCTTTGTTTAAAAGATATGGCATAAGGCTTAGTGTGTATACAAGAACTCCAGCTGTTGGATTGTACAGAAAAGGGAAGGTACTCTGTCAGCATTTGATATTTCCTTTTAAAGTGTGACCAGACATTCATATACATGTGCAGACTTTCATTTTAATCAGCAACATGCAAATTGCGTATTCATCTGGATAGACATAGGGCAGGCACTGTTCATAGAGATAGGGATGCACATTATAGGCACAATTCCGGTGAAAAGAAACCTTTTTAAGTCCTGGAGGTAAAAAAGAAACAAGTGTTATAGAAACAAATACAATTTGTGACCAGGACTCCTGAGGAATGGACTTTATTTCTGGCTGCCTAGTCCAAAGCCAATCAATCAAATTTCTGGTGATTGTTTTTAAAATACTGGTGCAAATCCCACCATGAAATACCATACAACTACGTGTCCTAAATATTTTTGTTTGCTGCATTGGGACAGGTTTCCTAACAAAAACTTTCAAATGAGTCCTATTTCCAGGCTGGCTTATTTTAAATATCAAATTCCGATGTAGTCAGGACCATTTTTGCAGAAGAATATGCTACATATCACTCTGGAATATTTTCATCAAACTCATCAGTAGTATGGTATATATATATAATGTTTAATGATGAAACATATTTAAATATATTTTTACCCCCTTATATAATGAAAGAAATTGTATTTACATTATAAGCCTTTCTAGTCAGTGATTATCTCTTTAATGCCCTGGGAAGCACCAAATTTAAACTTAGCTGGTTGTAATCCTTTTAAGTAATGTTGACATTACTTAACATTTCAACTCCATAGTCCTGAGTCACAGAGAATGGTGGTGATGGAATAATTTAACTTAGTTTGATCTCGGGTACATAAGATAACTCTTTCTTCTTCTATTTTTGCACCACATCACATGGCATATTTGGAAAATTACGGCTACAACATAGACAACCTCTTTTTTTTCTCCCCTTTTATAGAACTCGCCACCTTTTATGATTAGTATCTAGTAATCTTCCAAGATATGCTCTAAACTCCATAAAAGTAGAGACTGTTATCTACTTTGTCCACTGCAATATTTTAATTACCCAGAACAATGATGGCATAAGGAATTATATAGGCACTTCAATAAATATTTTAAAAACAAGCCAAAAAGAAGCAATATGTATATTGTTTGGATATTTGAGCCTTAAGTTACAAATTCTTATTTATTAAAATGCTAACAATTTAGTAAATCATGGAATTCAACATTAAGTCGCTAACAAAAATATATATACATAATTAAATAAAAATTTAAATGGAAGAAAGTAATATAGTCCAAGTAGAGAGATAGATAGCGAATGCCTGCCACAAGCAGTCAAACATGATAGCTGAAGCAGAACTTTTATTGGAAAGGAAAGCAGAACTCCAAATATTTCTTCAAACAACACAAATGGTACCATGTTTCTCCATCATTTGTCTTTAAAAGGAAAGGAAGGGAAAGAAAAATGCAATTAAATAGATGTGGTTAGATGATACTGACAAGATACCCCCACCCCAGTCCATTTCTGTTTACTTCCACCCTCTCCCATTTCAGGATCACCCAGAGCTAGGGACCTAGTTACACTGGGACCATTGGACAAAACCATCATCTTGACTGTCACATCAAAGCACTTAGCCCAGGTGTAAACACTTTTCCTACAAGGAAAGATTCACAAGCATATGCAAGCATACAGAACCAATTTTATATTGTCCTCTACCCATCTCCAAACCCCCAAAACTAGAAAAAATAAGATCCTCCTCCAGGGAGGGGAGAGGAGCAGAGTTGAAAGGGCTGAATGAATCCCTACTAAGTTTGATTACCTGTGAGAAGGAAGGCTTTAAAGTCAATAGGAACCCAGGCAAGTAAATGAGATCCTATGCTTCAATGTAACAGCAGCAGAGTCAAGGGTATTAAATAGGTGCAAGTTTGGGTAGAGAAAACAGGAGACACTGTCTACCCCCAACTCACCCACTCCACTCCTGCAAATATCCAAAAGCCCAGAGAGCACAAAATCCTATGCCCACAAAAGAACTATGTAAGTGCTGATGTTTGGCCAATGTTAAAAGAAAGGTCTTGAGTTGAAGACAAGGAAGCTAGAAGACCAGAGATAATGCAGAACTGTGGCTCCCTCAGCAGAGGGCATTATGACTAGGCTTCTCCATGACAGCATTAAACACTACGAGTGGGAGTAGAATACAGAGGGAAAATTTTTGAATTAAGTTGAAGTCTAAAATGACTGAGAAAACCCAGAACTGACTAAAACACTTTCTGCTATTGGGAGGCATAGGAACTCAGTATGGCATTAGATAAAAAGTTTCACAGTATGACCAGACAGCAGTCACATCCTTTGTAACTACATTTGGCAAACTACATGCTGAGGATGACAAGCGTAAGTGTAACTAAGCAATCTTTGAAGTGTCATGAATACCTGAAAAGAGATAAATATAAGCTTAATAGAGTTTCTCGAAATTGAAGGCAGCTAAAAGAGGTGGCAGAATACATTGTAGACACAGATGTGACCAATAATTTCCTCAAAAATATAGTTTAAAACCATCATTAATATTTTATATCAAATGAAAATATTCTATTACTATTTAAATTTTGCTGTTCCTAATCATAGGGTCACCTGGAGGGGAGATGAGATTGTTGACCCACTGTATTAGGAAATGTATTTTAAATTCCTATATACTGAGCCATTCCCTTATTTTACCAAAAAATATTTGTTCAGGAGCTGGGCCAATGATTAGAGTACAGGATAGTCAGAGAAAACATCAAACATACTGACTCATCAGAAGGTGCATATATATATGGTATAGTGTAATTATTATCATCATTACATTATTCAAGAGGCAAAATAGTATACTGGTTATGAACGTGGACCCTGGAGTCAAATTTCAGCTCATTCATTTACTAGCTGTGTGACTCAGCAGCAAGTTGTTTAACCTCAGTTTAGCCTTTTATACAATGTGTATGTTCACAGTACCAACTACTGAGGAACATAAGAAGGATTAGATGAGGTATAACACAACAAAGCACTTGAAACAGTCTAGCATGTATTAGATGCTACTAAAGTGTTTACATAAACATATGTTATTATGAGTAGTAAGTTTGGTGCTGTCTGAACTTAATATGGTATCTAAATTTTTTTTTAATTTTATTTTTTATTGCATTTTAGGTCTTAGGGTACATGTGAAGAACAGGCAATATTGTTGCACAGGTACACATGTGGCAGTGTGATTTGTTGCCTTCCTCCCCTTCACCTATATCTGGCATTTCAAAACCATATCTATGTGTACTTACCTGTTTTAATCTTCATAACAGCCCTGGGAAGTAGGTGATATTGATCACTGTTGTTAAGAAAGAATATTGAAGTTTGGAGAGATTAAGCGATCTCTCTCATAAGTTAGAGAGTGGGGATTTGAACCCAGGGCTCCTGCATCCAAACCCAGCGCTCTTGCCACAGTGTTTGCATTCTCAACTATACTTGACATGGATCATTCTCCTTTTAGGAAGATATGACTAAATCACTCCATCCAGAGACAGCTAATGTATAAAGGGTCTGATTCATTGATGATGTTGGCTGGGTGCACAGGAAGAAATGGTAGGTGCCCTGGGTCACTGATGAAAGAAAGTAGCCTGTAGGACTGATACATCCAAGTCAGCAGGGCCACCTACAGAGGCTACACCTAGAGGGGAGTGCACTGCGCACAAAGCAACCCCACTTGTGTGGATTGAGGGCTGAACAAAGAGGTACTTTGGTAGTCTTGGCGTGAAAAGACCTCTCCACTTATTGTAAGTGATACTGGATAAAATTTAAAATGACTTCATATTTCTTGTAATAATTGGAAGTAACAGGACACCTGGATGTATTTACATCAATAATGGAAGAGAATATTTGAAATAGAAACTTTCCAGAGAACTTCTAATCTATGGTCATGAAAGGGACTTTTGATGTGCGTAATTCAGGACATCGTATGTCAGTTGACATTTTCCCCTGTTCTGAAAAAGCGTAGTTTGAGTGATTGTATATCAAAAGGTTGGCTATTTAAGAGGTACGTGCCTTAACTTGTTTGGTTACTCACTTGCTCTCTCTTGGTCTTTTTCTCTGCCTGTAGCTTTTTCTCTGTCTTGTTTTAGAAGACTTAATAGGAAGGTTCACTGGGGCTTCTATGTTATGAATGTTTCAGGTAACAGCTATACCAAAACAAGCAGCTCAGCATTTAGACACTTGTTACAATTGAAAAACCAAAACACCAAACATAATACACTGACCAAGTAAGAGTAACAGCATTTCAAATGTGGTCCTAAGAAATGCCCAAGGTTATAAATCTATCAGCTTCAAAGCAATATGGAGGCCAATATTTGGAGAGATTATGCTGGAAAGTAATGGAAGTAATCCTCACAATTAGATAATAGAGCCTTTTCATATTAACATAAATGATATTTAAAAATTGCAACATTAAGCCACAGTAAGCATAAGCTCTAATATTAATGGGACGCATAAACAAAAAGAATGGTTTTGTGTTATTTAATCTCAAAAATGGTTTAATGACCCTTATCTGATTATAAAAACAGCACAAGCAACTGTATTAGATAAATAGGACATTAAAAATACTGCTAACTGGTAAGCAGCTTGAAAAAATCTAAATTAATGTATTTTTAAATCAAATTTAATAGTCACTGAAGGAATATTAAAGAGATGTCCTGGATATAACAATGACATTGGCAAACATGAACGTGTATAAAGTAAGTTAAAGAAATGCAGAAAAAAATAAAAAACAGGAAAACAATTCACACAGTGGAAGTTAAGAATTTGGTTAATTTAGTTAAGTCTTAGTTCAGTAATCTTAGTTGTATCAATCTCCAGACCAATAAAAGCAATGAATATATAGTATGCTTTAAAAATATAATTATACCATTCTCATACTACAAAACATGGCCAAACGCTTTTCACTGGAATTTGGCTAATTTTACATTAGGAGTCAACTCTTCCATTGGACTAGAGAGAGCTTATGCAACCGTCTGTAGCACACATACTTGAAGCTACCACCCCTCTTTTCTACCATTCACCTTAACAGTAAGAGTCATAATTACTAATAATGATCCTATTGATTCCTTCAATATTTGAATATTGATGGTAGGTATTTGAGGGATGATTCCTTCTACCTCTTCTAAGTGTTCATTCATCTGTCCTTCTCCCTTTTAAAGTACTCATATGATGGAGAAGCATTTCACTGCAGTCAATTTACTAGGTTGTGATCTATTTTTTTTTTTTTGGTTGTGATCTTAAGTGTCAGCCTCCAAACTTGTAAAATGGACTCCCTCTCACAGGTGGTTGTGTGATAAGAGACGTAATCATATTCTTGGTAGAGCCAACAAGCTCAATAAATACTACCTGCTGTTATACTTCTCACGACACACCTCTAGTCCTAAACTTTACTAACTTCCTCCAAACCCAAGCTTCAAGTCATTACTGGTGGCCATCTGAGAACCTCCTAATCTGGGTCACAGTTTGTCAAATTGCTCTTCTGGCACTATAATATTGAATTGTGAATTGGCATGCTACATCAATTGTGCTTGGAAATACAAAAGAGAAACGGATAGTCCTAAAGAACCAAATATTGTAAAACATTTGTCTCCATCCAAATTGCAAAATTAGTATCACTGGACAGTCTCATAGCTATTACAGTGATACCTTAGAGTCAAAAGAGAGACCTGACTGATATTAGTTGGGTGGAGTTTGTGCCAGCTTCACCAGCCATTACGTTGTTAGGTTTTATAAGTCTAGTCCAGTTTTGAGGGTGGATACCACTGGGAAAAGCATGTTGCAGTGGCAAAGGGATCCGGAGTTAAAATGGGTCAATAATCTCTCTTCCCATCATTCAATGACATGATGTTTAGATATATTTTCCCCTGCTGATTACCTCACAAAAACACAAGTTTTTTTCTCTCCTCATTTATCATGGTCTAACCTTTTGAACTGTAATTTGGAGAAACAGACTGAAAATAACCTCTGTTAACAAAATCTTGCTGCTTTGTTGTGTTTTCTTTTCTCCGGGGAACTGAATGTTTTCTTATGGGTTCCCAAATAAGATGGTCATTTTTATGAATCCATTTTCCAATTGGGAAATAGAAATCTAAAAAAGCAAGGGAATTAAGATAGTCTAAGAGGTAATTCATTACGAACACCCAGTTTTGCCATCACTTTTCTGAGTACTGGAAACTTCTCCAGTTTTTCCTGTAATAACTCCAATTGAACTGTGTTGGAGTAGCCTGTGGCATTTATGAAAGCCAGGACTGTTGTATGTGATTATTCTTCCTTTTCCTTAGGAACTTCTTAGTACCTAATCATCCACAGGAATGTCTGTTAGCACGTACAATGCCATTATGCATTTGCCATGTTGCCTGTACAGTCTTGAACAATTATAGGTGAAGGTATTGAAAGAGTGTAGGATAAAATGGAGAAGGTTGTGGGACGCTAGTCAACAAATTCAATCATCTAACTATTCCTAAAATGACACCATGAAATTATCTACAATAAATGCCGCAGCCTATGATTTCCAACTAGGAATTTTGTCAACTCAGTTTTTGAGTTGACACTCCGTAATGTGAATGTAGCTATTTCCATCATTCTTGTTCAAATTCTTTTTTAAATACAGCGGGTTACAAAGAAATAACATTATTTTTCAAATCAACACTATTCCTTATATTGGCATACATTATTCCCTCTATTGGCAAGAGGGGAAGGCATCAGACTGTTAAGCAAACAATAATTAGTTGCAGCACTTGGAAAGACAGAAATGACTCTTCTATTAAACAGACGGGGTGATGGGAGCCTTTCTTTCTTTACTGACAATTACAGATACGGTGAATCAAGAGGGTTCATAATAAATATCAGTGCTCTCTTGACCTACCAAATATATTTGTTTGGGAAAATATAAATGGCAAATTGTCCTTCAGATTAATAGCTACTGTATTGGTAAAGTACAAATCACTTTTAACAGCCACATTACTTTAGTAAAGAGAAGCTTGCTAACTGCTCTTTAATTAAGTACACTTAATGACCTTAAGGGGATTAGTAGTCTTGTCTGATAATCAATAAGCATGGCAAGATTGCTGCCTCATAAACTGGGGTGGAAGAACCAAATTAATCTGTAAAGATTAGTCTCTTCTAGTTGCTTTTTTTTCTTCTTAGTTTGATTCCACCCAACACTTAGGAAACTCATAATCCCAGTCAAGAACATACCAGTAATTCATTTGTTCTGAAGGCATGTATTTTAACAAATATGGTTGTAAAAGTGGTGTCAGAAAGCCAAATGACAAATAATAGATATTTTCTTGCAAATCATTGAAAAATACTCAAAATTATCTGCTGCCTCATTGACATGTGATTGGTTAATGGAGTATAACTAGCTGTGCCACTGTGAGGCTCAATTTCTTCATTTGTAAAATGAAAGAGGAAGGCTCTTGGGTCCTTTGCAGTTTCTACATTTTATACTTTAAATAGAAAGTAATTTAGATTTATTTTGTGATTTATCCATTGTTTAGCCGCAGGTCAGCCTTGTGCAGTCAGACACTGATGGGTTATCTCTCATCTTTACTTCAAAAGCCAGTGTTGTGAGCCAATAAAGAATACTTGTAACTCATTATCAAGAGAAAACAAAACAAATTTAAAATACGTGAAGTAGTTGAGGTAGCATGGTGCAATGGGGACACAAGGAAAGGGAGAATGAAGTAAAATTTGGGGATGATGACTTTGAAGCCACAAATACTTTGTTCAATGCAAAAGATATTAATACAACTCCTATTAACAAGCTGAGTAACCTTAAAGAAATTGCTCTGTTCTTCTTGACTTCCCTGTCCTTGTAGAGTGAGGACTATAATTAGAATTATAATAAGTAAATGTGCTAAGTGAACAGATGTAGACGTCATATGCAATTTTACATATATAGTTAATCCTTGAACAACATGGGGTTTAGGGGTGCCAACCCCCTACATAATCAAAAATCCATTATGCAACTTTTGACTTTTCCAAAACTTGACTACTAATAGCTTACTGCTGACTGGAATCCGTACTGATTATGGAAAGTCTATTAACACATATTTTGTATTTTATATGTATTGTATATTATATTACAGTAAAGTAAGAATATGATAAGAATATGAGAAAAGAAAATGTTAAGAAATCATAAGAAAGAGAAAACATATTTACTACTAAGTGGAAGTGGATCATAATAAAGGCCTTTATCCTCATTGTCTTCACCTAGAGTAGGCTAAAGAGAAGGAAGAGGAGAGGTTAGTCTTGCTGTCTCAGGGGTGACAGAGCAGGAGGACAATCTACTTATAAGTGGACCTGCACAGTTCAAACCCGTGTTGTTCAAGAGTCAACTATAGATGTAAAATGAAATACGGTGTATATGCAATATGCAATATAACTAAATGTGAAATGTAAATTCTACACTTGTGTCTAAGTACCTATCAAACCCTTTGGAAATAGGGCTATATTTTCATCTATGATTTTTCTACTCTAAGAATACCTGGCACATATACATATCAGTTCAGCTAAATGAGCACATATATTTCATATTAGTTTATAGGGTATATTCAGTCTTCAACCTTTAATATCTAGGCCTTCACTGCTGTTTTGAGGCTACCAGGGCAATTGACCTACTTGCTAAAACTCTTATGTAATATCTGCTTTTTCTTTAAAAAACTGTTAATTATCAATTTTATAAACTTTAGCTTACATATACAATAAAGTCCTATGACCCAAAGATTGTGTGAAGTAGTTTTAAATATTGAATGATATTAATCACAAATGAAATTACATGCCTATGTAAGATGTGTATTAACCCTAGATTGGCTTTTTCTTAAGGTATTTTTGTAGTCACATTTAACTTATTATAAACATATGCTGATTATTACCCAAGCAATGCTGGTAAGACTTAATGACTTGGAGGTCAGGAAAAGCCATCTAGCCCACATGGGATAACCTTTTATTAGAAATATTAAGATAATATAGTAGGAGCTATATTTGCAGGATAATGTCAGAAACTTCAAGACCTAAAAAAATATAAAAACCACTGCATTTCAAGCAACATTGCTGATATTACAAAGACACTTTAAGTATTGACTATTTAACTTCTTAAGGGTTAATGATATGAGCAACTCTTCTATGTGGTAAAATGTAAAAAGTTCTTGGAAACAAAATATCTGAGCGATGGAGAGAATTCTCCTTTCAGAAGTTGTAAACAATATTGACATTTTCCATATTCTGAGAGTAAAACATCTATCCCATTCTGAAGTTCTTATGTGAGATACCAAATTTCTGGCTTTGCCACTGAACATCCACTGTCCATATTTTTAGATCTTATTTTTTTTCCATTTGTCCAAAAGTAGATAAGAAAGGTTAGCTTGCCTCCAGCAGGCTGTATAGCCAATACATGCTTAAATGCGGTTGTATTTTTCTCCCAACAGCTTGTGTCAAGGCTAGGCAAATGTTTCTGAAGCCTTCCCTGGGCTTGTACTCAGGTGCTGGATTTCTGCTCACCACATGGGAATGGTTTGGGACTTCTGCAAACTTTCCCTGTGGGCACTTTCTGCTGCACTTGTTCTAATCAGTGAAAAGGTACTACACACATTGCTGATGTTTGTAGACTGACGGTGTTCCAGGATGTTGCTCTTGGTGATCTGAACTAGTAATTGATCTTTAAAATGCTGAAATCTGTATACTTAGGAGGTCCTGTTCTCAAACCAGAAATTATCACTATACTTTAGTCATCAGTTTACCTGATAAAGTCATTACAAACTGCAAAATACGATTTGACTGATCCTCATGAACATTCTGACCTCAATAGCAATAACTTGTAGTAACTCATGACATTTTCTTAATCAATTTCTTCCAGAACAGCCACTGACATTAAAACAAACAAACAAACAAACATCAGCCCGGCGGTGATTCATGCCTGTAATCCCAGCATTTTGGGAGGCCGAGGCAGGCAGATCACAAGGTCAACAGATCGAGACCATCCTGGCCAACATGTTTGGTAGAAAGGGCCAAACCCCCTTTCTACTAAAAATACAAAAATTAGCTGGGCATGGTTGTACATGCCTGTAATCCCAGTTACTTGGGAGGCTGAGGCAGGAGAATCACTTGAACCCAGGAGGCGGAGGCTGTAGTAAGCCGATAATGCACATCATGCCACTGAACTCCAGCCTGGCAACGGAGCAAGACTATTTGTTTGTTTGTCTAAAAACAAACATCAACCATTCACACTTGTAAAAAGTTTCCTTAAATTCCCTAGCAATGGGATAAAATAACAATAATTAATATAAAATTACCCTAATTGCCACCGTGCCTTTCTATCAAGCTCCATAAATTTAAAATGTTCCAAATGTGCTGTTGCTACTCCAAACTTTCAAAGAGTGACTAAGAGAAACAAACAATTCTGAGACTAAGATCCCATTCTGGAGAGCGCCAAAACAATATAACAAAGTATTATATAATTATAAGAGGGTATGATAGGGTATTATGCTATTTGTAATTGCAGGCAGTAGGAGAACGAACAAGGAGGATAAAAAAATCTGAGTTAATTCATTTGAAGAGAGATGGACCTGCTAGATAGCCCTTCTCTTTCTCATTTTTACACATGGGTCTGCCTGAAGTCTGAGGAGCCTATAATTTTGCCAGTATATCTAACAGCCATGATTAAATGTCATGGGGAGGAAATGCAGGAAAGTAGGGAAAGCCGATTTTGCTGCCACCATCTCCGGCTTCATTTATGAATGAAGGACCTGGGGAAAATCCCTTCACCTCTGTAGGCTCCCATTGCTCTCCCATAAATATCCATCTCAGAGAGCCCTTGGAAGACTCAAGCTCATCCATATGTACACCTAGCATGATTTCACTATGGAACAGTGAGTTTTAAATAGATACTATATTTTTTCAAAAATTAAAAACTCATACAATATAGTGGTGCCCATGTTCATTAATCTAGGTTAATTTTTTAGCAGCAAGTCAGGCTCAATGAGATCCAAATGGGAAGAAGAAAAGGTTGAGAATATAAGACTCAGCCCCTGGGGACCACTTGGAAGAGGACCTTTAAGATATCAAGGGAGCAGGAGCAAACAATGAGGAGGAGCAAGCAATGGGGATGCCCCAAAACAGACTTTCCAAGGCATCAAATGTAGTTGTATAATTCTGCTCTAACCTAGTCCTGAGCCTGGATCAGGATATTTAATCGGAGAGTAATTAAGTCTTATTAACATCAAATTACACATTTTTACTTTGCAATGGTCAAGTTTTCATTTCTGTTTCTGCCTTGCAAAAAATATCTTCCTTAGCATTTTCTCAAGTTGGCATGGTGCTTCTTTTCTCACAAGGATGTTGGAGCCTCCAATGATGGAAGAGTTGATCTTAGACACATCAGGAGAGTGGCCCTGGTCCCTGTGTGTCAAAAGTATTGATAAGCCGCCTTGGAATCGGGTTGTAGATGCCTTCTGCCATAGATTATGAACTTGGGGCAAGGCTTGTGAAACTCTCAGCAAGGAGCATTCTTTTTACATCTTTATTGCCTACAAAATGCCAGGAGAGTTTCCAAGTCAGAGCAATCCCTGTTAAAGAAAACAGGACATAAAATAAACTGTTATTACCTGCAAAACAGCTGTATTTCCTTTTCTTCCCAGCGAAGCACATAAAACCTCTGTATACTCGGACATGAAGCAATGTAATAGAACTTTTATTTCTGTAAACACTAGATATTTGTTCCAAGATAAGTCACATCTGAAGGGAGAAAAAAAAAAAGTTGTGCTCAAAATTTTGTCAGCTGTTCCATGATCACAAAATCAGAAAAGGGATCTTACAAATTGATGAGGCCCATGCTTGGTATAAGGAGGTTATAAAGGCTAAAAACAAGGGCTTTGCGATAGGACAGAGAGAGATCTAATCCCAGTTCTGCCTCTCAGGTTTATATGTCACCCAAGGGAAGCTGTTTCATCTTTGCAAGCTTCAGTTTCCACATTATCAAAGTGGTGGCAATAATAGAATCTACCTCATAGATACTGAGTATTTAATAAAATATGTAAAGTGTTAAATATAGCCCTTGACCCATCAGAAGCATATAAATGATAGTAGCTATTATGCTAAAACCCTCTCTAGCTAATGGTTATACATAACAATTTTATAATATCTAAGGAGACCTAATGTGAATCTAAAGAGATAAGAATATTTTTAATTTTTTAATTATAATATTATTTATCTTTAAACCCATTGCTTTTCCTAATTGTCGCCTTTGAATACTGGGAATGGATTCCCATCAACTTTCTTATATATACATCTTTTACATATCTAGAATCATATTATTTTACAGCTGGGAGAGACCATGAAGACAGTTCATGCAACTTCTTTGTTTTACAGATGATGGAGATAAGAACTGAAACAGTGACATGACTCCTACAAAGTCACAGGTATGATTATCAAAAATAACTCAATGTATTCCGGGCCCCCACCCGATGCTCATTCCAGATAAAACTCACTGAATTTGAAGGTAAGTCATTCTTTCCAGCCATTGTCCATTGACATGAATTCTTTTAACTGTTTCTTATGTATTATTCTATCCTTTTCAAAAGCCTTGCTTAATACATTTTGGGTTCTGTGGTCATTTTTGAAGCCTCCAAGCTAGATATCTGGTGTCTAATTTGCAGACAAGGTTTATTAAAGGATTCTTCCCTGATCCTGATCCTTGATTTTCTGTACTACGGTGTCAACTCAAGGGATATACACTGACACCTTTCCTGAACACCCCTGGTAAAGGTTGTTACTCTCTTTTGAGCCCTCACAGCTCCAAATACATGGATGTGTTTGATCCCGGTTCTAGACACTACAACCATGGAGGGCCAAGCTCACACAGCTACTATTTATTGTCTGTAGAAGAGCAACTTTCAGAACTAGATCAAGAACACACTGGTGTTTGCCTCTGACTTCTGGGAAGTAAAGTGAAATAGAGGAGAATTTGAGTTATGATTCTTCCTCCCATTTAACATCTATCTGGCTCTCACTTGACATACCAGACTGTCTTGTTTTTCTTTTTCACAATTGACTTTTTTCAATGTAAGTGTCTTGACACAAAGATTGTGTTCCATGGACACAAATATTCAAGGTTATTTGGTGTAAGAAAGATTCTACTGATGTTCTAATTTTTAAAAAGTAAAAAGAATTCCAATATCTATCAGTATTATACTCAGAAATCAAATACTGGTTTCTGGGCCAGGTGTGGTGGCTCATGCTTGTAATCCTAGCACTTTGTGAGGCCAAGGCCAGTGGATCAGTTGAGACTAGGAGTTTGAGATCAGCCTTGCCAATATGTTTAAACCCCATCTCTACTACAAATAACAAAAATTAGCCGGATGTGGTGGTGCATGCCTGTAGTCCCAGCCACTCGGGAGGCTGAAGCAGGAGAATCGCTTGAACCTGGGAGGTGGAGGCTGCGGTGAGCTGGGTGACAGAGTGAGATTCTGTGGAAGGGAAGTAAGGAGGAAGGCAGGAAGGAAAGGAGGGATGAGAAAATACTGGTTTCCAAATAAAACTAGCAGAGAGTAACATCCTAGCCAGAAATCCACTTCATTACCTATAGTTGTTGAATGGAAGCTTAATATGAAGGAAACAAATGATTTCTCTCTTTTGTTTAGTTTCTCTTATCTTCACCTTGCTTTATTCAGACATTCATTTGTTCTCATAGGCAACTTGGGATGATGGATAAATCACAAACTGTGGAGTCATGCAGAGCCAGATACAAATCTTAGACTCTTATGCCTGCTTTCTGAATGATCTGTCTCTTTTTCTGTTTTCTAACCCCTAAAATGGAGATAACACAGATCCCACAGTGATCCTGAAAAGATTCACTGAAATTTTATTATTTCCTTTTCTCCTTTTATTTTCTTTTTCATTGGCCCCATGCTTCCTTCCTGTGATTAAACTTTTACCCTGCTTCCTTTTGATGAAGGCCAAGAAAGTATAGATTTGATGTGCAAAGTTCTATATATCAGTTATGCCTCTTTGAAATCAAAGATTAATTTTTGAAAACTGCTTTCTACGTAACTTTATTAAAGCTAATTTGAAATAAGCAATTAAATCCCTCTCCAATTCCAATGGGTATGTTTACAGGATGTATACAGAAGGCTAGATAGTGACAGAACTAGTTTCAAGTAAAATATCTCTATTTTTTAACTTGAATTCAATGAATATAACCCTTAAACTGAAGGGAGGGCTGTGGGCAAAAGGATGAGAACAAATTCCCCTTCCATAAAAAGCATCTGGCACAAGGAAAACAGTAGCAAGTCCAGATGGTAATAAACTCTGACACAGGCCAGGGAATGCTCTATGGGCAGAAATGCCACACAGATTGTGTATAAGAAACCACAAGGCTGGGCGCGGTTGCTCATGCCTATAATTCCAGCACTTTGGGAGGGAAGCTGAGAAGGGCAGACCACCTGAGGTCAGGAGTTCAAGACCAGACTGACCATTATGAAGAAGCTCCATCTCTACTAAAAATACAAAATTAGCTGGGCATGGTGGCACATGCCTGTGATCCCAGCTACTTAGGAGCCTGAGGCAGGAGAATAGCTTGAACCCAGGATGTGGAGGTTGTGGTGAGCCGAGATCACACTACTGCACTCCAGCCTGAGTGACAGAGGGAGACTCTGTCTCAAAAACAAAAACAAAAACAACATAAAATGCAATTTCGAAAAATTAAAAAGAAGAACTTTTGTGGCTGAATAGCTAGAATTGAGTCAATATATTAACAATTAAGACAGCTTTATAGGACTTTTAATGTATTTATGTTCATGCTTTTCCTTAAAACATATTACACGGTGTATGACAGTTTTAGCCTGGGCACTTACATTGGCAAAGCATCGTTGTTACTGGGAGTTGAAAGAACCAATCAGAAAAGCAAACACTCATGGCACCCAAGTGGTTTCCATGCTATCAAATATGGTACAATTGGGAGATTAGCAATTGACCTCTAATTGTTATCATTCAGCATGTATTTGGTGGATATCTTTGCTTAAGGTCTTCTGTACCAACTTATTCCTCCTCCCTTCTTTCTCTTCAGCGAAGCTAACAGCTAGTTATTCTCGGTTCATCTATTTCTTATTCAGGGATGCCCTCTTCAATCTACAGAGACTGGATTAGAGCTCTCATTTTATACTCCTTAGTGGGCAGCACTTCTTCTGTTTAAGGACTTACTATGAATTTAATCTTTTGCTCAGAGCCTGGCCTCCCCATAACCCAGAACCACATGAATTCAGGGAATGTGCCTGTTTCTTCCCATTCTTCCCCAGGTACCACAGTGCCCAGTGTGTGATAAAATTTCCATCTATGTTTCATCAGTCTGTGTCACAGACATTGTTCTAGGCACATACAAGAATGACAAAAATTGACAAAAACTCTGCTCTTGGAGCTTATGTTCCAGGAGGAAAATGAGCAAAAAGCAAAATAAGTAAGGTATGCTATATAGAAATGTCAATGGTGTTGACTTCTCTGGAGAGAAATAAGGTAGGAAAAGGGGATAGAGAGACCCAGGCCAAACCTGTCATCCAGGAAATTTCAAAGTGGGTATTAGACAGGAAGAAAAATAACTAATAAGGAAGCATCAACTTGAAGGAGTTTTATAAAAGCAAAATAAATCAAATAGTAAATGATAGAGGAAGAATAGAAATTAACCTATCAGCAATCATATAAAAGAGGAGAAATGAACACATCCAGCCTTGTTTTTTGAGAACACTTTAAAATGTATAAACCTTGGAGAAACTGATTAATACATAAAAGGAGGGTATACAAATAACCAACATTAGAAATAAAAATGGGAGCCTCACTATCTAGGCTGAATTACACCCCCCAAAGACATGAGGTCCTAGTCCTGGGAACCTGAAAACATAACTTTAATTGGGAAAAGGATCTTTGCAGATGTAATTAAGAATTTTGAGTTGGGAAGGTAATATTAGACTAGCCTAGTGCCTAAGTGTTATCAGAAATATCTGTATAAGCAGGAGGCAGAGGGAGATATCTCACACGCACAAACGAGAAGCTATGTAAAGATGGAGCAGAGAGAAATTTGAAGACACTGGCCTTGAAGATTGAATTGATATGGCTACAAAGCAAGGGATGCTGGCAGCCACCAGAAATAGAAAAAGCCAGGAGTGGATGGTTCTCTACAGCAATGGCTTCCAACCTTTTTGGCACCAGGAATTGGTTTTGTGGAAGACAATTTTTCCATGGATGTGGTGGGCAGAGGGTTGGTTTGGGAGTGAAACTCTTCTGCCTCAGATCATTAGGCATAGTTAGAGTCTCTTAAGGAGCATGCAGTCTAAGTCTCTGCATGTGCAATTCACAATAGGGTTCATACCCCTATGACCTCACAGGATGTGGAGCTCAGGTGGTAAATCTCACTTGCCAGCTGCTCACTTGTGTGTGGCACAGTTCCTAACAGGACATGGACTGGTTCTGGCCCATGGCCTGGGAGTTGGGGACCTCTGCTTGAGCCTTCAGAAAGAACACAGTGTTGCCAACAGTTTGATTTTAAACTGGTAAAGGTTATTTCAGACTTCTGGCTTCCATCACTGTATGAAAATCAACTCCTGTTATTTTAAGCTATCAAGTTTGTGGTGATTTGTTTCAGCAGCCACAGGAAACTAATATAATCACTCTACTATAGATCCTGAAGTTGTATTAACTAGAGAAAAGGTTGAACAACTTTATGCCAATAAATTTGAAAACAGATAAAACAAATTCCTACAAAAATGTCAGCTAATGAACATGATATAATAATAGATAAAATACACTGATATCAAAGCCAGACACGAACCTTACAAGAAAATTACAAGCCAATATTCCTGATGAACATAGATGTAGGAATCTTCAACAAAATACTGAAAACCAGAATTAACAGCATATTGAAAGGACCATTCACCACCATCAAGTTTATCCCAGGGATGTAAGGATAGTTCAATGTACACAAATGTGATAAACTACATTAATAGAATGAAGGTCAAAACCACATGATCCTCTTAGTAGATGACCAAATGCATTTGATAAAATTTACCATCCTTTCATGGCTAAAAACTATAAAGCAAATTACTTATGGAAGGAATGTCCTGCAACACAATAAAGGCCACATATGACAAACCCACAGCTAACATCATGTCCCAAGGTGAAAAGTGGAGTTTTTCTCTGAGATCAGGAACATAACAAGAATGTCCACTTTTTTGACACTTCTATTCAACATGGTATTAGAAGTTATAGCCAGAGCGATTTGGCAAGTAGAAGAAATAATAGGTATCCAAATTGGAAAGAAGTCAAATTGTCCTTATTTGAGATGGCATTATCTTTCATAAAGAAAATTCTAAAGACTCCACTAAAAACTATTAGAAGTAATACATGAATGAGTAAAGTTGCAGGATATAAAATAAACATACAATAATCAGTAGCATTTCTATATTCTAATCACTAACTATCCACAAAAGATACCAAACCAGGCGTGGTGGCTCATGCCTGTAATCCCAGCTCTTTGAGAGGCTGAGCTGAGCTGATCACTTGAGCCCAGAATTTTAAGACTAGCCTGAGTAACATAGCAAGACACAATCTCTACAAAAAAAAAAAAAAAAAAAAAATGAGTGGGGTGTGGTGGCACGTGCCTGTAGTCCTAGCTACACAGGAGGCCAAGGTGGAGAATCAACTGAGCCCAGGAGGCCAAGGCACTGGGCTGTGATCATTCCACTGTACTCCAGCTTGGGTGACAGAGTGAGAACTTGTCTCAAAAAGAAAGAAAGAAAATAATCTCAAAGACCTACACAATGAAAATCATAACATGTTGATCAAATAAACTGAAGAAGATGGAAAGGTATCTGTGTTCTTGGATTGAAATCATTAATATTTTTAAATGTTCATACTGCTCAGAATAATCTACAGAGTCAATGTAATCTCTGCCAAAATTCCAATGATATTTTTCAAGAAAAAAATCCTAAAATGTGTGTGGAAGCACAAAAGACCCTGAATAGCCAAAGCAATCTTGAGTAAAAATAGCAAAGTCAAAGGCATTGCATTACCTGACTCTAACATACACTAAATAACTGAGGTAATGAAAACAGCTTGATACTGGCATAAAAACAGCATGGTACTAGCACATAGATGAATTGAAAGGAATAAAGAGCCCAGAAGTGAATATATGTAAATAAGGTCAATTGATTTTTGACAAAGACACCAGGAATACACAAAGGAGAGTCTCTTCAATAAATTGCGTTAAGTAGATATCCACATGCAGAGGAATGAAGTTAAACCCTTACCTTACACTATATGCAAAGATCAACTCAAAATGGATTAAAGACTTTAAGACCTGAAACTGTAAAACTACAAAAAGAAAACCTAGGTAAGGAACTTCATGAAGTTCATATGGGCAGTGAATTTTTTTGGATATCAATCCAAAAACAGAGACAACAAAAGCAAAATTAGACTAATGAGACTACATGAAACTAAAAAGCTTCTGCACAGCCAAGGAAAGAATCAACAGAGTGAAGAGACAATCTACGGGATGGGAGAAAATATTTGCAAACCATACATCTCATAAGGGGTTAGTATCTAAAATATATAAGGAACCCAGAAAAACTCAATAGAAAGCAACCCAATTTAAAAATGGGCAAAGGGGTGACTCTTTCTCTTGAGTACACACATACGCTCCCCTTTCTTGAGCATGTGCTTCTAACTTTGTAATAAGTCTCCATACTTTCACTATTATCTGACTCAGTCTTGAATTCCTTCTAGAGAAGGTATGAAGAGTTTGGATACTGGCTAGGACCCCCGCATCTAAGGATCTCCACCACAAACTCACCAGTATCATCTTTATAGTAAATCAGCGAGGAGCATCACTCTCATTTTAGGACCATCAGCAGTTGTTCATGCCAAGGACGAATCAAGGCTAGGAAAAGGGGTACAATGGCCAGATAACAGGACCCTTAATTTTTAATACCATCTTGCAATTAGATTTATTTAAAACATTGGGAGAAATGGACTCAAATATTAGATCTTCATGACTCACTATCAGATCTTCATGACTCACTATCAGAACTCTGACCATCATGGAAATTGCCACCTTTGTTATGCTCATACCGCTTTAGGGGAACTAAATGGGGGAACTAGATAACCTAGATGATCCCCTTTTGAAAAATGCACCTGCCCAGAGCCTTCTCCCACTTCCTAACCCAGACCCAGTTCCTGCATTCCCAGCTCCTCCTCTTACCCAACTCCTCCTTTGACTCCCCAGTCTTCTGTTAGTTCCACCATCTCCAGCCTGCAGACTCCTGCTAGTCCACCTCCTTACCACCCTATATGCCCTTCCCTCCCAAAGGGACAGAGCCATGCCAGGGGCACCAGCAGTGGCATTTTCTGCCTTCCTGACTTTTCTAAGTTATGCCCACTTAAGGAGGTGGCCAGTGGGGATGCTGGCCATTCGGGTACACGTACCTTTTTCAGTGTCTGTTCTAACACAATGCACACAGAGGTCGGGCCGATTTTCAGAGAACCCAACTAAATTCATGGAGGAATTTTGGCCTCTCACTGTCATTTGCAATAACTTGGGGAGATATTCGTATTATCTTGCCCATGTGTTGTGCCCATGAGGCAAAGCAGTGTATTTGGATAGAGATCCAGGCTTAGGCTGACAGCTTGTCAGCAGGGGATTCTGAACAATACACTGTGGGGGCCACGTCTGTGCCTAACAATGACCCTTTCTGGAACTACCAACAGGGCCAGCCTGATGATCTAACGATAAGGAACCATATGGTGATTCCTTACATGAAAAAAAATGTTGCACTAAGCCTGTGAAAATGAGATAATATGATAATATGATATGATAATATGAGAGAAATAAGGAAAGGATGAAAACCCAGCTTTGTTTCAGGGATGCCTTGTAGTGGCCCTAGGAAAATATACTAACATTGACCCCAGTATTGGTACTGGCCAAATTTTACTAGGGAAAACTTTAATAACCAGTCAGCACCCAACATTAGGAGAAAATGACAGAAATTGGCTTTGTGACCCCAAATGCCTATTAATCAAATGTTTGATGTGGGTTTTGTGGAATTCAATAATAGGGACAGGGTTGAAGAGCCTCAAAGGACCCAGTGTATCAAACAGTGGGATAGACAGCCAGCCCAAATGATAGCAATTGCTGTAAGCAGTCCCCTATAACCTCAGGGTCCCCCAGGGGGACGCTTCACTCATGGACCACATAGGCCTAACAGCAAACCTACAGGCAGTGGTTGCTGCTTCAAGTGCAGGAAGCCAGGGCATTGGAGCAAGAACTGTCTCAGCCAGGGGAGCCCCCGCCGGACCCTGTCCTCACTGCAAACCAGGAGGGCCCTTGGAAAAGGGATTGCTCTCAGCTCCAAAGGGAGAGAAGGACACCTGATGCTATAATGGCCAAAACTGAGCACTGAAGGGGACTGAGGTTCCCGACACCTCCCACGAAAGGCACGGTCATCACAACTGCGGAACCTTGGGTCACTCTTGACCCGGTAGGTAACAATATTTTCTTAATTGACGTGGGGGCCAGTAACTCTTAAACAGCCACTCTGGGCCCTTTTCCCTCAAAGAGCTATGCTGTCACAGCTGTCAATGGCACCCCCAAAATCAGAATGCTTTACTTTACCCCTGAGCTGCAGGTTAGAAAACTATGTGGTAACTCACGAGTTTCTAGTTATGCTAGCGTCCTCCTTTTTTATTGGGACAGAACTTCCTAGCCACCCTCTGAGTTATTTTACAGTTATCAGGGCCTTGGGAGCCCTCCTTATTAGCAATACTTCTTTTCTCTAAGTCAACCTCAGAAAAACAAGATATCTCCCTCAAAATAAGGTCTCAAGGAGATCCTCAAGTGTGAGACCAAGAGACATCTGACAAAGCAATACATTCTCAGTCAGTGATTGTCTCTTTAAAAGATAAAAATAATTTCCTACACAAGTATTCAATATCCCCTCAAACCAGAAGCCAGGTGAGGTCTACAATCTCTGATAATTGACAAGTTTTTAAAACATGGTCTCCTGGTTCCATGTTACTATCCTTGTCGTACTTTTGCCTTCCTTGTCCAAAATCCAAATGGGGAATATTGTCTAGTTCAAGACTTATGAGCCATTAATGAGGCCATAATTCCCTTACATCCTGTAATGCCAAATCCTTATCTATACTTCCCCAAATAGTGGGAGACAACAATTGGTTCACGAAACTAGATCTCAAGGATGCTTTCCTTTTGTATCCCTTTGCATCCCAAACCTTAGCATTTGTTTGCTTTTGAGCAGATTATCCTGGAACTAACACTACCCAGCAGTACAACTGGACAGCACTGCCTCTGGGCCTTAGGGATAGCCCTCACTTGTTCAGAAATGACTTGGCGCAAGAATTAAGGGAGATACAGCTAGAAAGGGGAGTCATACTGCAGTATGTGAATGACATCCCTATAATTCAGTCCCATTAAAGAGGACTCACATAAGGATGCCACTCAAGTCCTAAACTTCCTGGGAGAAAGAGGACATCAAGTCTTTCCATTCAATACCTAGATTTCTAAACCAGAACTAAAATATCTGGGGTACCTTTTAAGTCCAGAAAACCAGAGACCTTGTCCATTGAACAACAACAAAAAAAGGCTACCTCCACAAATGAAGAAGAAACATAACTTTACTGGTGAGGGCAGGATTTTCCAGGATTTGGGTCCTAGGATTTGGGCTCATTGCTAATCCATTGTATGAGATCCTAACAGGGCCAGAGCATGAACCACTCAAATGGCCGGAAAAACGAGACTTCAGCTTCTAGCTGAACAAAGAGAGGTTTGTGCAATAATAAACCACACCAGTTGTTCTCATACTAATAATTCAGGATTGGTTAAGCTGCAAGTTCAAAAGATTTAACAGCAGGCTACCTGGCTATGTAATTTCAGGGACCCCACCACTCCAACCACCTGGGACTCCATTGAAGGCTATCTGCCAAATGTGACGTGGTTCCCGCCTTTCCTTGGACATTAATAGCTATCTTATTACTACTAATCTTTGGTCTTCACTTGTTTAACCTCCTTGTAAAGTTTGTGGCTTCTAGGTTGCAACTGTTTCATGTCAAAATGTTGCTCATGCCAGCATTCCAACCAATCTCTCTCTTGGAGTCACTCTCCTAATGACCCACCCATGGGACCCTTAAACTAGGCAACCAGAGATTTCCATGTCCTCACTAGGCGGGACCAATGCCCCTAATCAACAGGAAAAATATACAAAAGACCTCTTCCCTCTTCAACCGTTAAGAATGATGGATGGAAATCTGAGAGGAAAATGAGATAGGAATGATACAGGTTGGTTGCAGGAGAATAGAAAATGCCAGGCAGCAGTTGCACATGACTAGCAAAAGGAAACTTAAAGTAGCTGGATAAGCAAGGTACTAATGAGACCCTGAAAACCAGGGTGTGGACCAAGCTGACTACGACAGACTGGACCCAACATGGTGATGGGTTTAACCTACGTTTCACCTATAACCTCATTATGTGCTTATTAACATTCTAAATCACACACCCACCCGGGCCGTAACGGTTCTGGGAGCATCCATATTTGGTGTAAAAATTGGGTGGCACCACAGTTCTGAGAAATCTCCACTTTTTCCAGGAATCTCCATGAATATTCCACTCCTTGGATAAACAAACCCATAAAGATAGAAACCCTAAGCCCCCTTGCATGTGATGCTCTCTTGAGGACACCAGCAGCACTCCCCTTTCTTGAGTGTGTACTTTTCACTTTGCAATAGTTCTCTGTACTTTTACTAAAGAAAAAAAAAGGCAAAGGATCTGAATAGACATTTTTCAAAAGAAGATATAGATATGTGAAAAAATGTTCAAAATCACTAATTGTCAGAGAATTGCAAATTAAAACCACAATGACATGCAAATTCACACCAGTAAAAATGACTACTATTTGAAAACACAAGAGAGAACAAATGTTGGAGAGGATGTAGAAACAAAGGAACTTTTGCACAATGTTGGTTGGAATGTAAATTAGTACAAACATTATGGGAGTTACTAAAAAAAATTAAAAATAAAACCTTCATATGATCCAGCAGTGCCACTCCCAGCTATATATACAAAGGAAATGAAGTCAGTATGTCAAAGAGATATCTGCACCTTCATGTTTATTGCATCATTATTCACAATATCCAAGATATACAATCAACCAAAGTGTTCATCATGGATAAGGAAAATGTAGTATATCTACATAGTAGAATATTATTCAGCCTTAAAAAATGAAACAAATCCTGTCATTGTGGACAACATACATGAAACTGGAGGACATTATGTTAAGTAAAATAAGCCAGGCACAAAAAGGCAAATAGACAAATAACACATGATCTCACACGTGCCATCTTCAAAAGTGGAACTTGGAATTAAAGAGTAGAATAATGGTTACCTGGGCTGGAAGGGAGATGTGGGAGGAGATTGGTCAAAGGCTACAAAATTTCAGTTAGACTGAAGAATTAAGTTCAAGAGATCTTTTGTGAAACATGGTAACTATAGTTAATTACAATGTATTGTATTTTTGAATATCACAAAGAGAATAGACTTAAGGATTCTCACCAGGCACTCACACAAATAAGTATGTGAGGTAACGCATATTTTAATTGGCTTTTTTTTAATGAAGAGATACACAATTTGAATGGTGTAATAATTGTTTCAAAAATATAATCTCAAATCAGTACCTTTATCTAGAGAAAAATGTCAGACCCATATCATTTCCCTGACAAATTTTTACCATGCATTTACCAAAGAACACCATCTCCTATGAATTGTTTCAAAGAAAAAAGTTAGAGGTACCGTTCTTCCAAATTGTTTTGTAATAATCTTAAAAATATCAATGCCTGAAATCATCTTACAAAAAAATTGTAGTATTTTCTTATCCATAAACAGACATAGAAAAAATTTTTTAAAAACTCAAGCAAGCCATATCCAGAAATATATAAAGAGATTAATACACCATGTTGATGTAAAATTTTTTTAGGAATGCAAAATTAATTCTACTTTAAAATAGCAATCAAAGTAAGTTGTCACATTTCCAGATTAGAGAGGAAAAATCAGAATAGCTCAGTAGATGCAAGAAAAACTATTTTTAATAAAATTCAAAGTTGTCTGGGCACAATGGCTCATGCCTGTAATCCCAGCACATTGGGAGACCAAGGCGGGTGGATCACCTGAGGTCAAGAGTTCAAAACCAGCCTGGCCAACATGGTGAAAGCCTGTCTCTACTAAAAATATAGAAATTAGCTACACATGGTGGTGGCACCTGTAATCCCTGCTACATTAAAAGTTCTAATATTTACAGAAGGATCAGTTTTAGAATTCAAAATAAGATTTTGAATTTTAAGTGGAAGAATAAAATTTCTCGAATAACTAGCAATTTGAAACATAAGACAAAGCTTGTCGTCTTATGTTTTGTGGCATGGGAGCAGGGTACACTCTATCAGATATTTAGATGAATTATAACACTGATAATAAAATAGTATGGTATTATGGCAGTAACATATAAATTGAAGAACAGAATAAAATACATGAAATAGATTTCTTTAAGTATGGTAGTTTGGCATGGTATCAAAGTGACATCATAAATTGGCGGGGAAAAAGGTTGGGATATAAATAGAAACCTATACACGTGAAAAGTGTTCAAATTAGGTTGAAGAAGACCTAAATGTAAAATTAATTACAAAAATAATTGCAAAAAAAAAATTGAAATAATATATTTTAAACTCAGCCATAGGATAAAATCGATGAATTTGACTTTATCGAAGTTAATAATTTGTAGTCAACAAAGGCAAAGGTCAATGTTATGAAATGCATGACAAAATAGGGGAAGATATTTGCAAAAACTGAAAGTGGCAGAGGTCAATATGTAGAATATACAAAGAACTCCTGCAAAGGAATGAGAAAATGATAGGAAACGCAAAATTTAAAAAAGCAAAGCTTATAAATACAAAATTCACAGAAAGGAGAGACAGAGTAAGTACAAAAACAAGAAAAGAAGCTCAGATAAATAGAAATCTGACCAAAAATACACTATTTTAAAAATAATGAGATTAGAAACAATTTAATAGCCAGATAAAATGCATTTGCTGCTGAGGGGAAATTAAACAAATATACTGATAGTGGAAGTTGAAACTAATCTAATTTTGTAGGATAATTTCTGTAGAGAAAATATATAAATGTTCAATGACCTAGTAACCCCATGCCTGGACATATATTTCAGAAAAATAATTACATTGATCCATAAGAAAAAGCATCCAAAGATGTTCACTGTAACGTCAAATATTGCATTAAGCTTTGAAAGCAACCTTATTGTTCATCACAAGAGGAATAGATAAAATATGATATATGCCTTCAATGGCTTGCAATGTGGCAGATTTCCTCCTAAAACACAGATAAGTCTTAAACATCTAGTATAGAGTAAAAAACAGAATAAGATAGTTGACACAGCACCATTTCTGTATATTAAAAGTCTTACATAAACTAACATACATTTTTCAAGGACTCACAAGGAAATGAAAGAAACATGAGGTAGTGAGATAGTATTCCTTAATCTGAGCAACAGAGTTAATTCACTCTGCATTCCACCTATTCAAACTTTAAAATAAAAAAGAATACTATCATTCGATTTCAAGAAACTGCCAAATATAGGGGTAGTGTTTTAAGATATGAGGTTCAGGAGCTAGAAAAGGTGCATTCAAATTTAGCTGACTCATGTATTTATTTGGTCCTTGAGCAAGTTATTTAACTTCTCTGAGACTCCTTTTCTTCATCTATAAAATGGAGATATTAATGACATTTCCCTCATAAAGAAATTGGGAATATTAAATTGTATGATGTGTTTAAAGAACTTAACATAGTGTCCAGCACAAGAGTTAGGCCCATGACTGGTTTCTGACTGAACCTGCATTGTGCAGCATGAAGCCAACCCTGATTCTACACTACTTTAATGTCCACTCAAGAGAAATTCCCCAAAGCAGCCTCCTATGCACCTGCATCCCAAACACCTGCGTTTTCCTCCTGTCCTAAAGACTTTTTCTCCCACCTTGATTATCCTGGAGTCTTATCTAGCCTCTCTTGGAAAAGACGTAAAGAGGAAGAAAGAAATTACATTTTTAACATTTTGAACTTTTAAAATAGATACAAATTATTTCCCTAAATTATCCAACTTAATCCTAATAACAATCCTTCAATGGTATACTTATCCCCATTTATCTAAGGAGAATACACTTAAATAGTGATAACACCACACAGCTAGTTAGTGGCAGAGTTGGATTTGAACCTGTATGTTACAAACTCAAAGTTTATGCATGTAACCAATACGGTGTACTGTTACCCTTTACCACAGCACCACCAGATCTTATTAAACCCAAACAAGTAAGTCGTGTGTCATAGAATTCCTTGTGTATAAAAACATACTCATAGTAAACATCTATTTACTTACTAACCAGCCCAGAAATAACTCTGAACTATGTACTTATTTCTGTGGAGAAAGTGACTTTCTTTCTGTATGTACAGTTAAAAATACAGGCTACAAGTCTTTTGATTTATAAGCATGAACAAATTTGGTACATTAGGGATGGCTAATTCATTCTGATTACAAAAGGAAGACCCAGGCAAAATAAATTCTAGTGGATATAAAGAATATCTGAGAGATTGTTACAAAAATACCTGCAAAATAGTTTTAACATTAATGTCTAGTATTCTTCATTTGTAATGATATAAAATCTAATGTAGATGACGGAGCGATGGATGCAGGAAAGGCACATGTATACCTATATAACACACTTACACGATCTTAAAATATAAATCCCATATTTTAAGGGAAAAAGTCAACACTTACATGGCTATAGACCTCATTTCGGAAATTGCTCTTATGATTTTAGCTTTCTATGCTGCTTTTTGAAAACAGCAGACAGTTCTTCACTTCCCAACAAAACTGTGAAATTCGACTGAGCATGGCAGATTGAATTTGAGTGTGAATAGTGTGATTTAATGCTCCTGCTAGCTTGAAATGTTTTCCTATTAGGCCCTTTTAGCGACCCCTCCCAAAAGTTTGTTTGCATTATCTAAAATCAGCTCCCCAAAGTTCAGCCCATTGTGAAACACACAGGTCACTATTATTTTCACCATGCTAACCCTTTTTTTATTTTCTCACAGTAAAGTCCATTTCTCGTTTGATTGCATTCAACAAAATTTGTAGTCTAAAGCTTCACTGTTTCAGAATCCTTCATCAAAGTTGTGATATAGGGCTTCTGGCAAAATTATCCAAATAATCCCATATACTCCAAGATGTTGTTTTCAATTCTTTTTTTTTTTTTTAACTTTAGATTTTTGTGGGTCGGGGTCTCACAATGTTGCCCAGTCTGGGCTTGAACTCCTCAGGTCAAGTGATTCTTCCACCTCTGCCTCCCAAAGAGCAGGATTACAGATATGGGCGACTGTGCCCGGCCTGTTTTCAGTTATTTGAAAAAATAATACTGTTAAATGTATATTATGCTTAAAGAGCATTTTCATTCATGGGTTCTGCTATGTTCACTGTGTTTCTTTTTAATGTACACACATATACACTTTTGGTTTATGATAAATCAAAAAATACTTCCTACTTGGAGCAAAGTTTCTCATGTTTGAAATTCTGTGACATGCTATGGCAATATATGACTATATTGGTACTTTTTTTTAAAGACTGTACAATAGATGAAATGGTTAATTATTAATCTGGCTGGCATCTGTAATGAAAAAGGGAGTTCTTGCATTTAGGCCATAGACTCAGTACATAA
Organism: Plecturocebus donacophilus; assembly: GCA_004027715.1. Taxonomy (NCBI): domain Eukaryota; kingdom Metazoa; phylum Chordata; class Mammalia; order Primates; family Pitheciidae; genus Plecturocebus; species Plecturocebus donacophilus. The sequence continues at coordinate 13,260 of PVKP010005768.1, read as the reverse complement.
ATCTCTTGTGTTGCTGCAATCATAATATTCCTGCAGCTATGGTGTCACTTATTGTAATTTTTCTGCTAATAAACAAATTTGAACTAGCCAGGAATCCTAAAATTTGAGACTAATTGTTTATCTGAAATATACTCCAGAGAAATAGTAATGTAGTTCTGCTTTGAATTTAATCTAAACAGAAAAAGGCAAAACAAATCTCGATGGAGGATATTTGACAATAATAAAATATTTCTCACAGCGGGTGAGCTGGTAGCAATTGTATTGTGCAATCAAAGCTCACGTTTCAGTAGGTCATTACCATCATAACAAGCCCTTGGACCAACTGGCATGGATATGCAACATTGAGCCCCTGATGGTCACATTATTTCAGACCTTTAACTTCATGAAGAACAAGACAAATACTCCTGGGAAACCAGGATTATATTTTGAAATTCCTTTCTTTTCTATTTGTTTCATAATCAGATGCAGTACACAATCAATCTATAGTTACTTGTTTTATTTTGTTTTTTTTCCACACTACCAGGGAACATGAGAAGCTAGATTTAGAGATTTGAAAGGCCAGATGCACTGATTTAGACACGTTCTTATCTACTGGTCTATGGTGCTATCCATTCAGTATGTAAACCATTGTGGATGAAACAAAAACCTTAAGCATAGCTCTTTTTTCTTTTACAAGTTAATCACAAATTACATTTTATAATCAAAATGCATCTAAAGTTTTTTGCAGAGGCCCAAGGATAAAATATTCTATCTCACTTCTACCTCTCAACTAAATCAACAACTTGAAAATATAAGTAAGAGAAGTCCTTCCAAGAAATCAGATTTTTCTTATTTTGTTGCTCTTTGGTTTGTCAGTAGGGAAGGATATGTATTTTGGATCCTACCTAAATTAATTCTAAGGCACATTAATGAGCCAAATGAACAGGATTTAAAAAGTTGTAAGATATTCTGCAAACAAGTTTTGAGCAGCCATCCATCTCCATCTTTATATGGAGACATAACCAGAAGAGGTGGTTTGGGAGTCATCAAATAACATGTATTTTCCATTTGTTTTGTGGAGGTCAGAATAATCAAAGTGTGTTCCATTGGTTTTGTAAGAAAAAAGGTTAAGTATTTTTGTCTTGTTATTTTAAAAAAATCTAAAACCCTAACAATAATTTGGAACCAATATTAAAAAGTTCATTATTTTTGGTTTGAGAAAAGCATAAAAATGTAGAGGAAGTGTTTCTCCATTTGTCTTCATATTGGAATCACCTGGAGATCTTTTCTAAGCATTCCAAAAACCCAGGCCACATCACGGATCAACGAAACCTCAATCTCTGTGGGTGGGACATGAGTATCAAGAATTTTGACACTCCCCTGGTGATTTCAATATGCAGACAAATTTGGGAACCACTGACTTAAAAATAAATCATTTGTAAGCAACTGGTGAAAATAGAAGTGATCCCTTAAAACAAACATATAATGCATTTGTCAGAGGTACTTGTTTATATATCCAGAAACAACATGCTGAAATGTCAAAATCCTACTTCATTTTGTTTTACACCTGAGGCATCCGTGATAAATATGTCAGTACCAGAAAAGTTGTCCTGTAATAATTCTAAATTATAAGAACAGCAAGATAATTCTAATAGGAATTCTTAAAAGTGTTTGTGTGTGTGTGTGTGTGTGTGTGTGTGTGTGTGTGTGTGTCTAACATATTTTACAATGATGACCTCACTGGAAGATTAGTCATGATTTTTCCTTTTAGATTTATATTGTTTCAGTCCCACCCAAGCACTTAAAAAATATCAAGAGTAAAACATGTCAGATTTTAGGCTGAACTGTTGCCACTCAAGACATTAAAATATAAAAAACACAATACTGAGCTATCTTGGTAGCTAGTGCATCTCAGTGATTTAGGTAATCTCGTGCCCCTAAAACCAATTCAGTTTAGCGGCCTTTGTGTCATCAGCTTGCTTCTCCAGAGAACCAACCACCTCTGAGGGGTGAGAAATGCGGTGGGCAAACACAATGACAAAACACCCTTAAGACAGGCAGGAAAGCCAAGAAAGCACATATTAGCACCTCTGTGATGGCTCCAGGAGGGTCCAGTGGAAGCTACAACTTGACCCTGTGCAGCAAGGGCTGTAACCTCTCTCAGTGTAAAAGGCAAAAGAGGACCATTTGCTGTCAGCAGTGCTGTTCAACCCTCTTGAATTCGAAGACAGCTCCCGCTCCTAATTCACACGGATCTCTAAGCTCTGCTTGTTGACTTCCCATTAAGGAAATCTGGTCAGCAGCTCCACTGCTGCTCCACACAGCCTGCAGCTTGCCGAAGAGCTCGGAGCAAGCGCATGATTTAATTGTTGATAGAGGGAAATAATGGGTATCTCTAGCAGGTTTTAATATGATCTTAAAATAGGGGGAGAGTTTTCTGTTATGACATTGACATAGAGGCGATGATTTTGAGTAATGCAGGATGATGTGGAGATGCTTTAAGATTAAATAAGAGCTATATAAAGGCTTGTCAGAATGAATTCTAATGTGCCATGAGACACTTTGCATACTCTTAAATATGCAAAATGTCTCTTGGCACCCTAGAATTCATTCTGACAAGCCTTTATATAGCACTTATTTAAACTCCAACTTTATTTTTAGGGAACAGGTACTTGGAGATACTCTTTGAATGGAAGCAACAAAGGGCAGTGTTTATTGATTTGATTCCTTAGTGGGGGAAAAAAAGAAACACAATACGAAAGAGCAGTCAAAAGTGGAAGCTTGTTTAATATTGCTCTACCATCATCCTGAAAGGCATAATAATTTGAGTTACACATCTGAACTGATTGGAGTTACAGAATCATATCTCCTTTTTGCATTTAACAATATATACAATATAAAATAAATACATTTACACAAATGGACATTTGCTGGAGCACACAGTATGGTACACATCACAAAAATATACAATTGATTGCTTTACAGATGTGAAGCCCATCTACAGCTATAGACATGGTTTTATTATTATTATTTTTACTACTGGCTATAATGCAACTCCTGGATTATTATAAGCAGTTTAAATTTTTTGTCCTTTTACGATCTTTGCACATAAGACTGCCATAAAATGTTTTCCTAGGCAGGTAAACAGAGACGCTTAAATAATTAAAATACAATCACCAACACCCATTTTCTCTTCTATAAGAAAAATAGCAGTTTTAAATTTTTTATATCTTTTATGTTATCATTTAAATGCAAAATAGTGGAATAAATACAACAATCTGATCTGATTGAAACACAAGTGTAACTACAAGGAGTCACACAATCATATTGCTTTAAATAAGAACGAATCTAAAAGAAGCAAAACTAAAATTAAAATCATATGGCTAAAACATACACCTTTATAACTTTCCAAAATGTCATATTAAGTAAATGGTCTTGCTTGAAACTTGGAAAGACTTCTCTCTAGTGAGGTTTAAGATGAGCATTTACCCTAAAGCCCGTGCAGTTCTTTTAAATCTACGTTTTAGTTTTATTTCCTATTTGTGAGATACTTAGTCTTTTGTAATGCTGAGAGTTACTTAACCTGAAAACTTAAAAAATTGTATCTCGTTTTTTGAACACATCTCCATCTCATGTTTTCAGTTGGTTGGCTCTGACTTTCTGAAGCCCAAGTACTTTAATGTGATACAGTGAAAATAATGTATATATTGTATATATTTTATTTATATATCGTGTAGTTGAACAGTAGCAACTTAAACCCTGCACAAACTTTCTGGAAAATAATCTTTTTAAACACTTACATATATAAATAATCTTATAGAATCAGCACCTTTTTTCCCAGGAGTTGTATTTTCTGTTGTTATTTTTAAAGGGATGTGCCAATTTCTGAACTCCTATCACAGCTATAAATTTCAAGTTATTGACCATCTGAATGAATTGCTAATGATGATTTATCTAGAATCACACTACAGTCACTTCTCTACTGAGAAACCACAATCTACAATATAGTCCCATATAGCTAATGATAGATACACAGTATTCCTAGCACTGGGTTGATGTTTCATCAACCCAAGGTATTTTGTTTAAACCACACAAAGTAGCAATAGTTTTGGAAACGAATCTGCACCAAAAAGTTTTGCAACAACACAGAGCGAGTTAATAACAACATCTGAGAGATGATTGAGTGAAAGCCATATATACAGCATTTAAAAATTAGACTTATCTATATTCTTGAAATATTCAAAGTTTTATTTCTAAGCTATACATTGGTATTCTATAATAAACCATTAGAGAAATTATTCCTTGTTTTGAAAATATTATGATTTTGATGTGTATCTGTTCATAATGAATACTTGTTTGGAGTTTCAATCTCTTAATTATTAGGAAGAACCTTATTACTGGTAAGGAATAGAATATACTACTGTAGTCTCCTGAGGAATTGTACATCCAATATTGTCTCTAATTCTACCCTGTGTCTAAAAGCACACACCACAAGAATCCAAACACCACAAGAACAAGACAACAGTCTTTGAATGCAACATAAAATTCAGAAAAGCACAGCAAACATGAAACATTGAAAAGCTGAACTACATTTCTTTTGTTTGTTAGGATTACAATTTTAATTACATCTGTGTACATAGAATAAGACTGTTCACATAGTACAGGGAGCAGCTACTAACACTGGTCCATTGGTATAGCATTTGATGGAGGTTACTGTTTATTGGTTATTCAGCGACTGTAGATTTCGGGGCATCTAATTGATTTCTTCATTAGATTACACCTCTTAACAGTCTGGAACCTGACTGACTTTCATGCTGTGACACTACTGGTTGAAAAGCACATATATTGGCTTAGCTCTTGGTAAAAACTGCAGATTAATTTAAACAAACATTCCTAAATGAATAAACTTATATGGATTAGATTTTAGAATTTGGTCAGGCGTTTGCTGTCTTTGATGATTTTTTTTTTTAATTATGGCATTTGCCTTATTGCCTTTTAAATGAATACTGGCTCACAGCTCCTTCTGAGACAAAGTCTGTAACTTTGCAAACAGGCAGTATCTCATTCCTAACCACCGTGGCAGCTAGAAATTATATGGCAACTGTACCTCCCAAGTAGAGAGGTGCACTCCTGATAGTTCCATGGATCTATATCCCATGTGCAGTGCTTATATATGTGACTACTCAGAGTCACTGTAGGTGTAATCTAATCCTTTGTGTCAGTGAACATTTAGGTAAACTGGAGCTCATGTTAATAAATTGATGTTTGGGACCAGACTGGCACACAACATAAATTGCATCCGTGATAATATGCACCTTCCCTTCAACTATTGCTTGAGTAAGTTAAATTCCCATATTAATAAATGGCTGAAAAGTGGTAAAGCTGGTACAAAAAAATCTCCATTTGTAAGAAGAAACAAAACATTTTTAAAAATCTTCCTTCAGGATTCATTTGTCCTTCATTATTGTTCATAATTGTTCAAAGCCAGCACAAAATTGCAGTATTCTTATTTCTCTTTAGTATTGCATGAATGAATAAAGCTTAAACTATTCCCTGAAAAAGTTACATAGTAGCTAAACTAACAAATACCTGGAAGACTTGAAAAAACAATTAAGGAATCAAATGGCTGTAACTGATCTAGATGGAAAAGCAATGATAAGAAGCAGCCGATGCAACGTTGCTTAAGTTGTCTAATTAGAGGCTGCTCCCATGAAATCTAATACTGCACTCAGTCAATTCGTATATGTTGCACTGTACTTTTAGGTACGTTCATTCTTTCTTTGATTCCTTAGTCATTGGGGACGGTATGGTTCACAATAAGTTCACTGGCATCCATATTATGGATCTCCATCCTTTGGCAGGGCTGGCTTCCATCTCTCTTCAGTTAGAGACCTCTTTTAAAAGTTCCGCAGCAGAAGGAAGAAAAAGAAAGAGTGGAAAGAAGGTCAGGAGGAAAGGAAAAGGGGAAAGGAAAGGGAAGGAAGGAATTTTTTTTTTTTTTTTTTTTTTTTTTACAACTAAAGCTATTTAAAATGTAGAACAAAGGCGGAGGATGAGGAAAGAGAAGGAAGAGAGTAGGCAAAGAAAAAGAAGGCAGGCAGGCGGATGAAAAGAAAATAAAGGAGATGGGAACTAGGAATGAAAGAAGCCAAGAAATAATGGAGGGGGAAAGAAGAAAGAACAAAGAGGAAGAGAAATGTGGGAAGAAAGAGAAAAGAAGATGGTAGAGAAAGTAGAAAGAAACTGATCAGGAAGCTACGGAGGAGTCTGAAAGCTGCTTCATAGTCTTGCTGCTAAGTTATCAGCGCAGTCTGTGGATGTTTGATGTTGTTAACTAAACTCTAAGTTTCTTCGACATCACTCTTGGGTTTATTTTCCCTTTTTCAACGTGCAAGATGGGAAGGCCCAGGGAGCTTTTAGTCAGACCTTCGCCTCCAGCATTTCCAAAAAAAGTTTGTGCATGGGGACTTTGCCTTCTAGTTTGATGTTGTAGAAATGCTGCACGGCCTTGGTGGAGGTCTGCCTCAGGAGAGGCAGCGTCATCAGCATCTTGCCAGCTCGACGAGGGTCTTCCATGTGCTGGCCGGCTTCATAATCCTGCAGCGCCTCATGTAAGACATCCTGAAGCTTCTGAACGGCTTCCACATCTTCTATGTGCATGGAGTCTGCGGGAGGAAGCAAAAGACATAAGTCATGATATTAATAACACGCTTATATAGAGTTATAAAATTAGTTACTAAATTATTTTTGAACTTCTCTAAGTTTGAAACTGATTCGTTCAGAGTCTCGCATTTCTACAATCTATTTCTACATTTCCTTACATAATTTTTAATACTAACTTAGAAGATGGGAATTATGAGAAAAGATCAATTATTTAAAATGTGTATTTTTCCTCAGGCTGAGCAAAAGAAGGCTTTCTTCTAACAGATTATAATCTTGACTATTTTATTCATTACCTCATCCAGGTATATATTCATTCACTCAACAAACAATCATGGAAGGCCATCTATTAAAAGTACTATTCTTAGTGCTGTGTAAGGGAAGGTTGTTTAAAAGTCTGATATTGCTTGCAGAAAGTCAATATTTCCCAAAAAGGAGAAGAAAGTTTATGACTAAGATCCTAAGAACTCCATATGAATACATTGAATCTAGTGCTATACAGAAATCACAATAAATTATTTATCCTTTTAAGATATTTAATGTTCTAGTATCTCTTCATTAAAGCATCCTGACATAGTCTGCTTCCCTGATTAAAAACAAATGGTATCTTTAGTTCAGAGTTCTGAAATATTTTTCACATTTGTAAAGGTGAACTTTGCCCTTAAATGACAAATTTGAAAATCTAATTCAATCAAGCAAAGAAAGGGTTAACAAGGTTGCCACAATTATTCTTATGAGAAATGTGAAATGTGGGGAAAAAATAAAAGTTACAGCTCTAGCTCTAAAGCAGACACTTAATTATATACAAGTTTGAATCATTTAGCACGTTTTATTGATTCTGATGACAGTTTATCTGTTAATTACACATAATGGAGTCTTTGGGGGATTCTTCATGTTTAATAATTCTAGTTCTCTGAGAATGCTGAGCTCTAAGATATATGTAGTTAGCCTAATCTTTCATACAATTCAAACATAGATCACATGAACAAAAAGAGAGAGGGAATGTAATTTAAAATCAAGTGGCTAAACATATAATAAGAAATATGCCAAAGTAATTAAAAGATAGATGGATATAACTAGTAACATATCTTAAAAATTTATTTGTATTTTATTCAGTGTTCTTTTTTTTCCTTTACATTGTCATTTTGAATCATTCCACCACATCATTGGTGAACTGACCACTATTAACAATAGGTAGTTTAATGACAACTCCTTAAAAATTTTTTGAATAATCTGGAATAAAGTTGCTTATTGCTTAACACTCAATTTCTGCCAGGCAGAGCAAAAAAGAAGGAATTTTTCCAAGTGGGAAATAGTGTTGATAGTGGTGCCCTGGAGCAAGACTCAAGTCACTCCCCAACATACGCCTGGCCTTTCCCTGTGGATTGTTTCTACCCAGCTTCTCTCCAGTCTGGTTCCTCTCAGCATGGCAATCTCATCCACCTCCTATAGTGCTCTTAGAAACAAGCAAACATAATTTTTAAAGTTGTCTAAGAGTTGGTAATGTTAGGGACAGAAAAAACAGTCATAAAGATGATGGCAACGTGCTCTGATATTCTTTCTCTCTATTTTTGCGCTTTATTGCTACCTGAAGGAAAAATGGGGGGCATGAGGGGAAACCCTATGGTGAGTCTTTAGGTAGGCAAAGACGGCAATAAGGACCTTGTGCATAAGGGAACAGAGATGAGCTGGACTTTCCCAACTTATCCGGAGTCTAATGATTAGCTCTCTACAGCAAAACAGGAATAGATGGAAGGAGAAAATGGGAATTACGCACTGCAGTGAAAAATCAACCCTGAAATAACTATTTTCCAACTAGATCAAAAACACACCAAAATAAAAATAATACCTTTACCAGTTATTTAGCACCTATTTCAGGTGAACGTGGCCTCATTTTACCTCCCCAAACCCTAGAAGACAGGTGGCACTGGTAATACGTGTCAGACTCAGGTTTAAATTCAGGATTCTTCAAGTCAATAATGCTGCTAGAATATAGAACACTAAACATGCCTTCCCTTAAAAAATGAGATGAACTGTTCTCTAAACACATCCCATTCAAACTCCCATCTTCATCAGCCATCTTTATAATGTTCCTAATGAAGACATTGCCAGGCATATATTAAGTATGTAGAATATTCTCCAGAATATTTGACAACAGGCAAAACTAATTATTGTCTTTTTAAAATTTTCCTAAATATGTCTCCAAATTCTATCCTTTGGTCCTGTTTCTATCCTTTGGTCCTGTTCTAGTAAGAATACAGGATAAACTTCCTTTTCCTACACAGCATATCTTTAAATGCTTGCAGTCAGCTACACAGTTACCTTGGCCCTACCCCTAGTCTTGCCTTTCCCACTACTCTTGCCCAGCAGGAGATATATTATAGGATGTCATGGGAAATGAGGCGAGAAAAAATAGCAGAGAGATATGCTCACAAACAGCAATTAAGACTTCAAACTATTCTTTAAAGGCTGTGATTTAGCATGAGAGATTTAAAAATGATTTAATCAAATTACTATGATAATTTAACTTCCCATTTGCAGAAAAGATTCTAACTCATTTTAGCTTTACCCATTCTCGGATCTGCTAATACTTTAAATGCAAACTCACTAAATCTGAACTATTTAATTAGACAATGATTCAGCTGGCAGACTGCTGAAGAAAATATTAATCTCCATTAGGGATCCTAGTTCAAGTTCTGGATCTGTGGTTTTAATCTCTGTTTTGTTCTTTTGGTTAAATTTACACGTTGATGCCAGGCTCAATAGAACTGGTATTAATGTATGTAATTATTTAGTTTTCATTGTTCGTGCTAGTTTCTTTTTAACTAGGCTTTAAAGGAAATAGTCCTAGTGTTTGTACTAATGGGAACCAGCTAAACTTAATAGAAATCATGAGTTTATGAACTAACTAGACAGGATTAGGCTACATATTAGAAACACTGGGTGAGCTCCTAAAAAACTTGGATGCTGGCCCCAAGTCTAGTAAGTCAGAGATCAGAACTAGGATATCAGCATTGCTAAAAATCTAGGTAGTTCTACTGCCAAGCCAGGATTGAGAACTACTGCATTAGGCAATATGACAAATACTATTCTAAAAGAATCAAGATTTCAAAAGATGACCAGAGTGTATATGACTGAATTTAAACCTGAGTCTGACACGTATTACCAGTGCCACCTGTCTTCTAGGGTTTGGGGAGGTAAAATGAGGCCACGTTCACCTGAAATAGGTGCTTAATAAATGATATATGTATTTTTTATTCTGATTACATATAGGCAACACATATAATTGCCTACATATTAAGTCTCAACACCTAATAATAAAATAGAACCTTATAACATCCAATATTTTACTCTGTGAAAGGGATCCTAAAGAAATGTGTCTAGTTCAGATCATTAACTTTGGAAAGATAGCTAAATATCATCATCCTTACAGCTGCAAATTTAGTAAGACTTAGAGCTACTGAAAAAGAAAATTTTATATCTTCCCTAGAAAAAATACTGCCCTTCTCTATGATAAAAAATATTAATCACTGGGGGCACTGGTGTAGCTACTCCAAAATACCTAAGTCCTACTTGGGAACTTTCTTCAGGACTTTTAGACCATTCTTGGCAATACTTTCTCTACGGTCCTAAATCTCATTTTGAATATGGAATTGAATATTCGATACAGACACAGTGTGTTCAGAGTCAAGCCTAGTATATAACATAAACCATCAGTGTAAACTTTTCTGTGAAACACAGGACTTGATTTTGTTTGTAAACTGCCTATATAAAGATGGGTAGTAAGGGAAAGATGAATGGGACTCTCTCCAATTACTGAATGAATGGAACAGAATGTGATGGAAAGAATAGAGAATTGGGGAAAGGTCTATTTTCTACTAAAGAATTTATATCTTTGGATTTCCATATGCAGTATACATGGCACCTAGCAGAGTGGTTCTTCAGGTAGCAGTTGGCTGGATACTGAGAAAGACTGGTTGATTGCCATGGCAAATTGACTCTAAGTTAACATAGATAGTAGAATTTTTAAATTATACTTCAAGTCTTGGGATACATGTGCAGAACGTGCAGGTTTGTTACATAGGCAACCATGTGCCACAGTGGTTTGCTGTACCCATCAACCTGTCATCTACATTAGGTATTTCTCCTAATGCTGTCCCTACCCTAGGACGCCCACCCCCCTACAGACCCCAGTGTGTGAATTTTTTAACCTCTCCAAGTGTTCACATTAAAAAAAAAACAGAGCAACTAGATGGCAAAACTAAAAACTCAGGGACATCTACAGAAAAACTAGGTGACAAGGTATTCCCAAAATATACATACATTCACACACACATACACACACACACACACACACACACACACACAGTGCCACAATGATGTCTATGTGTCTGCATCCCCAGCTCTGTACTTATATAGACAGATGATGTTGGCCTGGGAAGAAGGGCCAACTCTGGAAGGTACCTCAAGTGCCCAGGTTGTAATCTGACTCTAGGCTTCAGTCAGTAAATATTTAAAATGAACATGGAATATTTTGTCACACCAAATAGAAAGGATATTATCTACAACCACTAGGTTATTAAAAAAGATTTGGAGGAAGCCAACCTGAAGAGGTTCCGACTGACAAAAATGGGACAATTTGAGCTTCCAAAAGGATTATAATTGAAATTGATTGAAATCCATTAACTATGTTTGAATACATGTGTTTATAATAATTTTTTTAAATAGGACACCAATTATTCACTGAGAAAGCCGGTAAATATAGAGAAATAATGAAGCATTTATACTATTTTTCCTAAATAAATTGTATCACTGATAGCCAACTAAGAGATAAGAGAAAGCATTATTTTATATATATCCCACCTGCTGAATGAAAAAAGAGAAAAAAGGCGAAATTACAAATCACTATTTTTCAACCCTCAGTGATTAATAAGTTTAGGTAATGAATGCCAACAGTTGCTAACATCACAAAAAGAGACACAGCCAAACATGATGGATCTCGTGGTGAACAACACGTCACTTATAGGTGCCATCGGCATAGAACCTGAGTCTGATTAAGTCTCCGGATCCAGTTGTCATTTTGCACAAAATACAAAGGGCAGAAAAAACATGATGAACTTCTCCAAGACTATGCAATCTTCAAAATCCAGACAGTGGAAAACCCTGTAGGTCAAATGCCCTGGTATCTTCAACTAATAAATTGTAAGAAAAATAAAATGAAGGAGGAACTTTGGAGTATAGACTTTAAAATGCATCCATAACTTTTTATGAGTAAATGAGCAAGACTAAAGTGTAGTAACCAAGTATACACACTTATTTAAAAAACTATAGTAAAAGGAAGTGATGACTATAAAACTCAGGATAAGGTAGTGATTACTTTTGTGGGAAGGGAAGGGGCTGAGATTAGGAACAAGACACCTGAAGGGCTTTCCGGGCTTACGTTGCAAGTTTTATTCTTGATCTTGCTTATATATTCATTGTGGTAGGCTAAAAAAAGGCCATGAAGATGATATTCATGTCCTAATCTCTAGTACCTGTGAATGTCACTGCTATGGCAAAACGAACTTTGTAGGTGTGATTAAGTTAAGGATCTTGGTACGGGAGATTATCCTAGATTATTCAGGTGGACCCTCAACGAAAACAAAAGTGTCCTTGGAAGCGAAGGACAATGTCAACACTGAGATAAAATGCTACACTCCTGGCTTTAAAGGTGGAGGAAGGTGTCATGAGCCCAGGACTTCCGTCCTCGGAGCTGGAAAAGACCTGGAAACAGATGTTTCCCAAGAGTCACCAGAGGGAGTGAAGCCCTGTCCATACATTGTCTTATGCCTAGTGAAACTGATTGACTTTTGACATCCAGAACCGTAGGAATAAATATGTGTCATTTAAAGCCATCAAGTTATGGTCATTTGTTTGTGCAGCATAAGAAACACATACACTCATTAAGGTCTATATTTTTGTGTGATTTTTTTGTGTGTGTTTTCTTTTGCATTAAAATGGTGAGATAGATAAAGAAAAATTTCTGATGGAATGGTCTCTTCTAGAAAGTAACAAATCAAGCAGAATTCTGTGGAGGCTGTAGAAACAGGTAGCAGAAATATCAAGGAAGCTTTTCAGATATCGAGTAGGGAGCTGAATCAAAAAAATGTCTAGGTTTGTTCCAACCCAGAAATCTTATGATTTTAATATTGAAAATAGTAACAATAATTCTGATTTTTCTGCTTCACCATTGACAATAATAGAACTTTCCATTTCACAGCTCTCCATTAAGATACCTTTAGTTTTTTTTAGAAGGCCTGTTTTCTTCCTTTCCTGCTGTGGCTATAAAGCTAGCTTTCTTTAACATTTACATCAGCCACACAAATCACTCTGACTGTATTTATGTAAAATGTTGAACCACAGAAAACCTCCATGGTCATGGTTGTAGTTTCTTTCCTTCAGGCTTTCCTTACAAATCCCAAGGTACTGTTAATATTGTTATGTTTACTTTGCAAAACGGGATTTACCCGATAGGTCTTTTCTATTTTCCTATAATTACTCAAAGCATGCACGTGCTCTCTCTCTCTCTCTCACTCTCTCTTTTCCCCCTCCCCTCTCCCTCCCCCTCTCTCCCTCTCTCCC
>PVKP010005767.1:0-87263 GCA_004027715.1 Plecturocebus donacophilus | reverse complement strand
ATCTCTTCCTCTTTCTTTCTCTCTTTCATTCTTTTTTTCTTTCTTTTGCTGTTTCTTTCTTTCTCCTTTTCTCTCTTTTTCTAAAATCGCTTCCTCTTTCTCTTTCATTCTTTTTATTCAAAAAAAAAAAAAAAGCATTGTGGTGAATATATATGGACTTTCTGTATTTTGGTTTATTTTCTTAAAATTGAGTCTTAGAAACAATCTTCCTGCATTGAAGTATGGATATTCTATTTTTGTTATTTAAAATAATTTAGCAATTTGAATAATTCTAATTCCTATTATTTTTATGGGAAAAGTTTTAAATGTTTAGTGAGAAAGGCTTAGAGCAGTACATTATTTACATATGGACAAGAAGACATGGCAGGCTCCCCAGAGCTTTTCCTGGGGCATATGGTGGGGAGCTTTGAAAAGATAGTCCTCATAAACCCCCTAAATAGAAGCTGCTCCTAAATATTTCTAAACAGGAGCCCAAAATAGATGAACAGTCTTCATCTTGTTAGAGTAGTGGCACTACTTCTTCAGATCAGATGGGATCAGATCAGTGATGCTCAGAGACATCACTTCTATCTGAGTGGAATAGTACTGTTCAATGTCTCTCAGGATGCGGATGTTGGTCATTCTTTACAAAGCTAATGGCCACACCCTTCCGGCCATATCGACCTGATCTCCCAATTCTGTGTGAGAGTACAATTCTGGTTTCAGGCAGGTCATAGTAAAAGATGAGAGACACCTGAGGGACATCTGACCCCCCAGCCCAGACATCTGTAGAAACGAGCACTGTGTTGGTGTGGGATGGGAACTCCTGCACAATGGACTGTGGCTCTTTCTGAGGTGTCTCTGTACATCGAGGATGGGGTGAGAGTGGTGTCTCCCATCTTGTCCATCAGCCAGTCAACTTTCCTTTTGGTGTTACAGAAGATGACCCCCTGAGTGACGGTTAGCATTTTGTAGAGATCACACAGAATGTCAAATTTCCACTCTTCTCTTTCCACTGCCACGAAAAACTGTTTGATGCCTTCCAGAGTCAATTCACCAGGATGTAGGCTGAGTCCATCATGTGCTTGTTAGTCACCCCTGGGATTTCTCGAGGCAGTGTGGCACCAATGAGGACTACTTGTGTGGCTGGAGGCAAGTACTTGAACATGTCATAAATCTGATCTTTGAAACTTAAGTTTATCTGTTTATTATAAAGGGTATTGCAAAGGATACAGATGAAGAGATGCATAGGGGAAAGCAGGGGGGAAGGTGCTGCGAACTTCCAGGCCCTCCTGAGTGGGCCACTCTCTAGGAACCTCCATGTGTTACACTATCAGGAAGCTCCCTAATTCGTTTCAATAAGTAATGCAAACGTGCATAAAACACCAATTCAAAAGATTCATAAGGTTATACAGTGAAACCAAGTCTTCCCACCCTACCTTCCAGCCACCAAGAATCCAGCTTCAGTTTCTTGCTTTTCCTTTCAGGGAAATCCTTTGCATTATGAGCACATGTATCTGGCAGATCATTCTGTGTCAGTACATAAAGACATGCTTTATTTATTTATTTATTTTTATGTCACAGAGGTTGGATGGAGTGCAGTATCTATTCAAAGGCGTGATCATAGCACACCACAGCCCCCAACTCCTGGGTGCAAGTGATCTCCTGCCTCAGCCTCCTGAGTAGCTGGGACTAGCATTTTTCTTTTTAATGGCTGTGTACTGTTTGAGTGTATATCTCCCATGGGTGGACACTTAGTTGTTCTTGACTTTTTCCTGTAATAAACAATGTTGTACTGAATCATGCTATGTGAATCTCACTTCCACAGGATAAGATCTTAGGAGAGGAACTAATGAGTTAAAAGATATGAATGTCTAATATTTGGATATATATTACAAAATATATCTTCATAGAGATATCAGTTTATATTCCTATCAGTAATATGTGAAGAGAGAGCCTGTTTTCTTATACTTCCATCTACAAAACGTATTACCAAATGTACTGAAGTTTGCCAGTTTTGGTTAAAGTGTTATTTCATTATAATTTTAATTTCTTTTATTTTGATTGAAGTCGAGCATTTTTTAGTAGTCACTAATTATTTCTTAAGTAGGCTGTCTTCTTTTGGGTTGTTTTTTTCTTTATTAATTTGTAGGACATTCTTTACACAGTGAGGAAATTTTAGCTCTTTGGTTGTGATGTCATCTGCAAGTATTTTTTTTTTGTCTAGATTATTTTTTCAATTGTTTATGTTACCTGTTTGTGTGTTTTTGTCATTCAGAAATATTTTATATGTACGGTTCCATCTTTCAAAATTTTTATTTTTAGGGTTCTGCGTCTTTTCTCACTTGGAGACTTTAAATATATTTTTCTATTTTCCTTTGGTACTTTCATGGGTTAGATTTTACACTTACATTTTTGCTCAATCTAATATTTGTTTTTGTGTAAAGTGTGAAATAGGGATACAGCTGAATATTTTTTTCACATAGCTAACCAGTATCATTTGTTGTATAAACTACCTTTCTCTGTTATTTTAAAATGCCAGCATTAACATATAGTAAATTAGGCTGGGCACAGTGGCTCACACCTGTAATCCTGAAACTTTGGGAGGCCAAGGCAGGTGGATCACTTGAAGTCAGGAATTCATGACCAGCCTGACAAATGTGGTGAAACCCCATCTTTACTAAAAACACAAAAATTAGCCGGGTGTGGTGGCACGTGTCTGTAATCCCAGCTACTTGAGAGGCTGAGGCATGAGGATCATTTGAATCTGGGAGGCCGAGGTTACAGTGAGCCGACATTGCACCACCGCACTCTAGCCCGGGCGACAGAGTGAAACTCCATCTCAAAAAAACAAAACATAACAAAACAAACACCCAAAAAACCATATATTAAATTTACATGTGTATTTGGGTCTATTTCTCAATTTTTCTGTTATGGTTTTTTGGTCTTATTTTTTCATGAATGGTAGTGCACTTTAAAATTATTCTAGCTTTATAATGGATGTCAATACCCATCATTGCTCTTTTTCATTATTACTCTTTTTCTTTCAGAGAAATTCTTCACATTTTTTTTGGACAGACTTGACCACTTATTTTTTTCATAGGAACATTAGAATGGCTTTGGCTGTGTTTTTTTCTTAATTATATGTGTTTTCTCTAGAGTTTTTTTTTTTTTTTTTTGAGACAAAGTTTCATTCTGTCACCCAGGCTGGAGTGCAGTGGTGCAATCTCAGCACGCGGCAGCCTCTGCCTCTTAGGCTCAAACGATTCTCCTGCCTCAGCTTCCAAGTAGCTGAGACTACAGGCGCCTGCCACGATGCCCTGCTAATTTTTTGCATTTTTAGTGAGACGGGGTTTCACCACGTTGGCCAGGCTGGTCTCGAACTCCTGATCTCAAGTGATTTGCCTGCCTCAGCCCCACAAAGTGCTGAGATTATAGGTGTGAGCCACCATGTGCGGCTCACTAGAGTTATGTTAAATTCTCTGACTAATTTGGGGAGAGATGACATCCTTATAATTTGGTTTTCCTTGTTTCAGAAGATGGTTGTCTTTCCATTAATTTATTGTCTATTTGCCCCTTAGTAGCATTTAAAAATTTACTTCATGTAGATTTTTCATACTTCTGGCTAAGTTCACTCCTGGGTATACTATTCCATCTTTTGTTTGTTTTTTGGCTATTTCAAATCAAATCTTTTCTTCCATTTTACAACATGACTGGTAATCATCTGAACAGTGAATATATGTGGCTATTATTAATTTTATGTAACAATTTTGTTTCTGGTCACACTATTCTTGTTCTTAGTTTTAGTAATAGCTTTGCGTTATTAAAACAGTTTACTGCTGAATTTTCTCGAGAAGCTATTAAATCATTTTAAATGATGCCAATTTCACCTTTTCTTTCTCTCTCTCTCTTTTGGAGACATGGTCTCATTGTGTCACCCAGGCTGGAGTGCAGTGGCATGATCTCTGCTCACTGCAGCCTCAGCCTCTCAGGTTCAAGTGATCCTCCCACCTCAGTCTCTTGAGTAGCTGGAACTACAGGAGTGCACTACCTTGCTGGGGAATTCTTTTGTATTTGTTGTAGAGGTGGAGTTTTGCCATGTTTTCCATCATGGTGGTCTCCAACTCCTGAGCTCAAGCAATCCACCCACCTTGGCTTCCCAGGGTGCTGGGGTTACAGGTGCGAGCCACTGTGCCAAGCCTGTTTTCTCATTTTTATGCCTCATTTCTTCTTGTTTTGTAATATTGGCTGATATCTTCATTATAGTATTATATGAGAGTTAATAAAATGGGCATCTTTGTTTACTTTCTCATTTTATTGAGACTATGTATAGTTTTTCCTCAGTAAGCATGATGGGAGGCTGAGATAGATGTATTTTGTAATGCTAAGGAAGTCACCCATCATTTCCTATTTGGTAAGATAAAAAATTAAAAGTAGATGTTGAAATTTTCAAATGCCTTTTCTTTTTTTCTTGAGATAGAGTCTCACTCTGTCATGCCAGATGGACTGCAGTGGCACAATCTTGGCTCACTGCAACCTCTGCCTCCTGGGTTCAAGTGATTCTCCTGCCTCAACCTCTCATATAGCTGGGATTACAGGCATGGACCACCATGCTTAGCTAATTTTTTATATTTTTAGTAGAGACAGGTTTCACCATGTTGGCCAGTCTTGTCTCGAACTCCTGACTTCAGGTGATCCACCCATCTCAGCCTCCCAAAGTGCTGGGATTACAGGCGTGAACCACCATACTGGGCCTCAAATGCCTTTTCAACATCGGTGGAGACAACTGTATGGATTTTCACTTCTGATCCATTAATATTAATGGATTTCTTAGTATTTTTGGAATAAGCCCAATGGTATGGATATTTCAAAGACTCTGATCCCTATTGCTACTGCCACATAGTATAGAAAGATCGTACTTGTTTGCGACTCCATCATAGTTGTATAAGAACACCTAGCAAATGTAGCGTGGGGAAGGCAATCAGTGGTCTTCCGCAGTAAAAAGTTATTATTAAAGAGATGAGAAACATAAAAATTAAAAAAGAAATTAAAAAAAACCAGAAAGGGATAAGAGGTGGGCAGATCTTCAGTCTTAGTCCATTTCTGTGGGAAAACCATCTGGGTAAAAGCACCTTGCGTCTTTGCAAGATTCAGTTATAGCAACAGGAAAGTACAAAATCCACCCACATGAAATCACTGTGCCTTCTAGCTTACGAAACACTCTTTCTGGGTACCTGTGGGAAGAATCAGGTATGCTATTCAGGAATGCTGAGAAGCAAAATCAGCTAACATGGATATAAAAGGAAATGAATTGGCTCATATAACTTGGAAATCCAAGAGGGTGGATCTGACTTTGGGTAGAGCTGAATCTATGAGTTCAAACACTATTATCAAGACTATTCTTTATTTTTTGGCTTTTGGACACCTTTGTTAACTTCATGGTTAGAAAGTTATTCTTCACATCCCAGCAAAATGGCCACCAGTTGTGCCAGGGTTAGGCTTACCTCATTCTTCACTCTTCTTGAACTAAGAAGAGACCTTTTGAGACAGAGTAGAGCCAGGCTGATCTTGAACTCCTGAGCTCAAGCAAACTGCCTGGCCTCTCGAAGTGCTGGGATTACAGGCATGAGCCACTGCACCCGGCCTAAAATAATTCTTAAAAAAAACCCAAAAAACTATGACTCTGCTATGCCACAGGTCCACCTGCTTTTCAATTGCTTTGCTCAGGAAATGGAGACATCCTGATTTTGATTTTTCTGCCTGGGTCATGTATTTGCCTCTGCAGTGAGAAAGCAAAGTAGATAACAAGCAGTGGACGAGGTGATAGAACCAGGAAATTCAAGGAACTTCCTGGCATTAGATCAAACCTTCACCATGCATCTTGATAGAAGTAAATAATCCCTCTACAAGTTATGCAAAGAGACACTATAATACTATGATACTTTTTTTTTTTTTTTTGAGACAGAGTCTCACTCTGTCATCCAGGATGGAGTGCAGAGGCGTGATCTCGGCTCACTGCAACCTTCACCCCCTGGGTTCAAACAATGTTTCTGCCTCAGCCTCCTGAGTAACTGGAATTACAGGCACCCTCCACCATGCCTGTTATTATTTTTTTTTTTTGAGTTGGAGTTTCGCTCGTCTCCCAGGCTAGAGTGCAATGGTATGATCTCGGCTCACTACAACCTCTGCCTCCCAGGTTGAAGCAATTCTCTCACCTCAGCCTCCTGAGTAGCTGGGATCACAGGCACCCGCCACCATGCCCAGCTAATTTTTGTATTTTTCGTTGAGATAGAGTTTCGCCATGTTGGCCAGGCTGGTCTCAGACTCCTGACCTCAGGTGATCCACTCGCCTCAGCCTTCCAAAGTGCTGGGATTACAGGTGTGAGCCACTGCGCCTGGCCAGATTTTCTGTATTTTTAATAGATACCAGGTTTTGTCATGTTGGCCAGACTGGTCTGGAACTCCTGACTTCAAGTAATCTACCAGCCTCGGCCTCCCAAAGTGCTGAAACTACAGGCGTGAGCCACCACCACTGTGCCCGGCCAACACTATGATACTTTAAATTTAGCTGAACAGGTTCTGAAATTTAGATATTCTTATATTCTCTCAGCCAAATCATGGGAGGCTAGCGTACTGCCTACAGACTCTCTTGAATATTATTTGAAAACCCATTAAATTAAATACACAAGCCCTGGCAACATGGGATTGCCATGGATTTGACTTTTATCTCTAATGTGTCAGGAAATAGTTTATGATGTTTCCTCAACAATGACAAAGAAAATAAATTGAAATTAATTCTTTTTAGTTGATTAACTTCATGGCAATATGCATACACTTCTGAGGTTCAGGATTTAGGGAAAATAAGCATCCGGTGAAGAAGAAATTGAATAGAAAGGCTTGGAAGAGGAGAACTCACAAATACAAGTGAGAGATGTTTTGACAGTAATGGGATATCAAGAACTGAATTGGCCCTGAAATTGTGTTCATTAAGTGTTGTGTGTTTCTTTGAGGTTTATTAAGACCCTTGAGAGGAAACAAACACATTTCAACACAGATAAATAAAAATGCTCATTTAGGACTATAACATGTCTCCCCTGAGTTTTTTTAAATGTTATTTTTGACACACTTTTTTGGCATTTTGACACACCATTGTTACAGATTCAGTCACAGCACAGTACTTCCATTAGACAAAAACAACAGCATTTTTATTTCTCTAAGCAAAAAGAGTTTGAAGTGAGATTTGAACTGACTTTCAAGAACTCTTCAGTGCAGTGAAAGAGTTGAGAAGATAAGATTGAGATGATGTTTGTGAGAAGAGGGGCGGGTGGGCCCCTAGCTCCTTCTCTAGGAACCCCATCGCTGTCCGCTGAGTTACTGTGTGGGACAAAATCCCACTAGCAGCACAGCCTTGACCTTGTTCTCAGGAGCTTTGGGAAGAAGACCTCACACACATCTTGTGCTTGTGCAGGGAGATAGGGGGAGCTTGGCTTTTTGCCAGGCAAGAAACTTTGAGTGTAGCATCTCAAGGTTGTTGTCCAGACAACTGTAATTGAAAGTCTCTGATAAGATCCAGGAGTAGGGGTGTGCACCTATAGTCCCAGCTACTCAGGAGGCTGAGGCGGGGGATCCCTTGAGCCCAGGAGGTTGAGGCTGCCGTGGGCTGTGATCCTATTGCTACGCTCCAGCCTGGGTGACAGAGCAAAACCCTGACTCAGACAAACAAACATTCCCTGATAAGACTTAGGACAGATCTTAAGGAAATTTGGAAAGCAGAGAAGCCATTTCTTCAGTGCTTCAGGAATAGCTAATCTCTGAAGCCAACTCCCACCCTGCTCCTCAATTCCTTCTCTTCTTTTCTTTCTCCTTTCCTTTTAATTTCTGCTCACTTGTAGGTAAAATAGAGTATGAGGCACTGAAAGTTACTAAGAGATCCACAGTCCCTGTCAGTCCTGGGGAGGAATCACTGAGGCCCTTGAGCCCACTTGTACCTCTCACACAGTTATACTTGGAAAATGTTGACTTTCTTGAGCCTCCATTTCCCAATTTGTAAAATGAGGATCAAGATATCTACCTGGTGGGGTTATTGTGAGGCTTTCTGCAGCTGAAACAATGTTTAGAATGAAGTAGTTGTTCAATTGATGTTAGTTCCTCCTTTCTTTAGGACAAATGAGACATAAGCATATGAAAAAGTAATTAGCTTTCATAGAATATTTGCATATACAACAATTTTTTATCTAGATTCTGTTTACCAAGACAAACTGTGGCTTTGGAAGACTAAATGAATGATTTCCTCGATCTTGATCTCCTGACCTCATGATCCACCCACCTCAGCCTCCCAAAGTGCTGGGATTACAGGCGTGAGCCACCACGCCTGGCCATGAATGATTTTCTATAGTGACACATACCCCAGTCTACTCACTAGTGGCAGAGAAAGTGATCCTGTAGAAATGTATGTAAGCAGGCTGGGAGCAGTGGTTCACGCCTGTTGTCTTAGCATTTTGGGAGGCCAAGGTGGGTGGATCACTTGAGGCCAGAGTTGGAGATCAGCCTGGTCAACATGGTGAAACCCCATCTCCACTAAAAATACAAAAAAAAAATTAGCTGGGCATGGTGGTGGGTGCCTGTAATCCCAGCTACTTGGGAGGCTGAGGCAGGAGAATCTCTTGAACCTGGGAGGCGGAGGTTGCAGTGAGCCAAGATCATGCCGTTGCACTCCAGCCTGGGCAACGAGAGTGAAACAACATCTCAAAAAAAAAAAAAAAAAAAAAGAAGAAGAAGAAGAAAGAAAGAAAAAGAAATGTATGTATGCTGGCTAAATAAAAAAAAATACATGTAAATATAAGCAGATAGGATTAAATAAATAAGAATGGACTAATATAGCAGGCTCCTGCAGTCAAATGACCTGGTCTCAAATCCTGGCTTCGTATTCCTGGGTGAGTTGTTTAACCTTCTGAGCCTCATTTTTCTCATCTGTGAATGGGGATGACCCCCGGAGCTGATGAGAGGAGGATTAACAGGAACAATGACTATAAACCAAGTAGAGAGGGCCTGGCATGGCATGGACACTTAGTGTTAGCCGTTACTAACAACACAGAATGCAATTATCAGGCAGATCGGCTGTTTGCATGTTTGTAAGGGAACAAGGGCAAGGCAAAAGATCCTAACACAATTCAGGGTATTTTTCCACACAAGTCCTGACTGTTCCAGAAGATGTTAGGGCATTTGGAGGGTTGCCGTTCGAAAGGGATTTAACCAATGGCTGACACCCCTGCTTCCAACCCCCACTCCACCCCCCACACTGTAGATCAGTGCTGCTCTGTGCATGAAGCATTACTCATACTGTCTCTTTACACAGCAGTTAACCTTACTTGTCACTGCTTCCGGTGGGAGATCAAGAGCATTGAAATTACGGAGGTGGCACAATAAATCATGGTCACTTCTTGACATGGCCAGACAAAGCAGCTGGAAGGAACCTCACTGCAATGTCAGCTCAAAGTTGAAATGCAAAGTTTTAACATATTAATTTTCTCTCTCTTTTTATTGTCATCCTGGTTTTTCCTTGCTCCCTCATGACTCAAAGGAGCACATAGGAGATTGAACTGGCAGCTTGGTGGGTTAATCAACATGCATGGTTTTTCTTTCTTTCTTTTTCTTCCCCCCACCTCCACCCTCCAAATGGGAACATGGTGATTTAAGAGTGAAATAATTGAGCTAATCTAACTTGATGCAGTGGAAGAGCTGCTTTTACCTGTGCAATCTCAAGCTTCAACCTCTCACATTTTAAAGACAAATGCTCTTAGAATGTAAGCTCCAGGAAAGATATATCCAAGACCTTGTACCCTGCCTAGGACATAGCAGGCACTTATCAGATATTTGTGAAATTCATGGATGACAGCTCTGGCTTTCTGTCTCTCTCACTGCTTTAGTTTCTCCTGTTCTTTTACCAAGACCTCCTCACCTGACCCCTCAAATGCCTCCCAGGTATCAATTAGTGAAACACCTCTGGAAGAGTTTTAAATATGGTTTCGCTCTGTGTCCCCACCCAAGTCTCATCTTGAATTGTAACTCACACATGTCACGGGGGGACCTGTAATCCCTACATGTCTAGGGAGGCAGGTAATTGGATCATGTTGTCCCCCATGCTGTTCTCCTGATAGTGAGTGAGTTCTCAAGAGATCTGATGGTTTCATAAGTGTTTGGAAGTTCCTCCTTTGCACTTCTCTCTCCTGCTGCCTTGTGAAGAAGGTGCCTCCTTCCCCTTCCACCGTGATTGCTAAGTTTCCTGAGGCTTCCCCAGCCATGCAAAACTGTAAGTCAATTAGACCTCTTTCTTTCATAAATTACCCAGTCTCAGGAAAGTTCTTTACAGCAGTGTGAAAACGGACTAATGTAATTGACTTCCAGGATTCAGTTCTTTTCCTAGCCTACTTGGCTGCCATGACCTAGGACTTTATAAACTTTCATTTTCTGGGGTCTTAGGATCGTGACCTGTCTCTATTTAGTAGTCTGTTTTCTTGTTTCTTCATGTTAGGCAATTGGATTTTATGAAAGCTAATACATCTCTCCCCAGATTAATGCATATACAAAGGAGGCACATGTGTTTGGTCCGTGATTGTTTCGAACCTTCTGGGGACACACTCATGAATCCAAGTCAAAGACGGTGCCTTTTGTAATTGCCTGTTTAATTATTGGTAGCTACCACCAAGCTCTCCTCTCCTTGAGAGCGGGGAATAGGTTTTCCTCAACTTCTCTTCATTTCTCAACCTGCCACAATTAGGCTTTTATCTCAAAACTACCCTTCAGAAGTGGTGGTTCAACTCCCCGACCCATCCCCGATCCTTGTTCTTGGTCATTATTGCTCACTCTTTTCTTCCCTCTGTTTCTTGGCTCTCACAACACCATTCTGCCCTAGTTCTACTAGCTCTTGGATGCTTCTTTCTTCGTTTCTTCTTTGTCTTCTCTACCCCTGAATGCTCATCTTCCTCAGGGCTCTATTCTCACTTCCCACTTCCCACTTCCTCATATTCTACATCCCCTCTCTGAGGAAGCGCATCTCAGTTCTCGGTTTCCGCACTATGCGTCCACTGCCAATATCCGGGCATGTCCCAGCCCAGACCTCGCTCCTGAACACTGCCTCAGCTCCCTCTATGTCCACCTGAGGGATGGCTCCACTGACTTGCCTTTGGGAACTTATGCTCAACTTGTTCATTGGGAGAAGACACATGGTCTTCACTCCTGATGTTTTCGTCCATGGGGAGTCATGTGCATTAGTACAACACTTTCAGCCTCTTTGTACTCCCTCTCCACTTTGGAGAGGTGAAAACTCCTTGATTGGTGAGCTGCCCTTGGAGAGCATGTGCTCTTGGTTCCCCTTGGCCTTCAGGAGGCTTAATGCGAAAGTCCTTGCACCTACCATGGAAGGCAAAGGACACCCAATCCCCCCATGGTGGGGGATACCAGCCGCAGTGTAACTGGGGGGCTCAGCCTGAGCGAATCCACTGGCTGCAGGTATACACTGGGTTCTATCATATCAACCTTATTTTAAACAATAGGGATGTTTTAATTTCATACTTGCTTTACTGTTTTATTTGCTTAGTGGTTCAGAACTCAGGGCTTAGGGCTTAGGAAAAGCACATTACTTGGTTGGGGATGGGGTGGGAGTAGGGGTGGAGAGGACTTTCAAGTGCTCCTATTATCCTAAACTGAGCTAGTTATGTACTTGTGCTTTTTCTCTGGAATTGGCTTCTCTTTTGGTTTCTCTTGTCTTTCTCAATGCAAGATCTCTTTTTTCTTCCAGTGATCTTTCTAGAACTTAGCTACTTGCCAGAAAAATTTTCTGAAAATGCCCTTAATCTGTCTCAATGGAAAAACAAGGAGATTTCACTCCCCATTATTTCTCGGGAATGCAAAAGGACACATGGATTCTGTTTAATGCTCATGGAGGGAAGAAAAGAAAGAATTCTCGGTCATGACTATTACCTGGAATAAACTGAGTATAATTTCTCTAACTACTGTGAAGCAGCCTAAAAGAAGCAGAAAATAGAGATCCTGCTCTCATGAAGTTTATCATTTAAGGAGGAGGACTGTGTCAACAGGAGCTACCTAAGATCGCAAATAATGCTAAAATATTGAGATACACAGGAGAGTTATGAGAACAATTTCAAATTAAATGAGAGGCTGAGTGTGCACTGACTCATGCCTGTAATCCCAGCACTTTGGGAAGCCGAGGCAGGCATATCACTTGAGCTCAGGAGTTTGAGACCAGCCTGGGCAACATGATGAAACCCCATTTCTACTAAAAATACAAAAATTAGCCAGGCATGGTGGTAGGTGCCTGTAATCCTGGCTACTAGCGAGGCTGAGGCAGGAGAATCGCTTGAACCCGGGAGGTGGAAGTTGCATGAGCCAAGATGGCACCATTGCACTCCAGCCTGGGTGACAGAGCAAGACTCTGTCCACCCCCCCAAAAAAATAAATAAATGAGAGTGCTGAAGTGATTGGATGGGGTTGGCTCCTAGCACATAGAACTACTGTTATTATCATTCATGGAGAAGATTAGCGTATTGTTGTAATAGGTCAAGAGACCTGACTCACTTTGGCCTCTCATGTCCAAATAAATTGTTTTGTACTCCAAGACCTCTTAATTTAAACTCTGCCTTGCTTCTGTACAGTTTTAGATGGTTGGCTTATTGTATAAATATGGACTTGGTTTCTGTTTTGTTTTATTCTTTCCTAAACTTTATATATATCTTGACATAATTCTTGCTATAAATTCAGTCTGCAAGCAAGAAGTATCACATTCTATGCTTTCTTTAAACTAATGTGAATCTCTTGCTGAGCCCCTATCCACAGGGCTGTCTAGAAATTCAATATTGTTCATTGCTGAGGCTCTCTATGGGATCCTACCCCTGAATGGTGCAAAGGATTTGGGCATCAGAGCCTGAGCAGCAAGGATGACCATCTGGTCATTGGCCACCAGCCTGTTCCTGTGACCACAAAAATTCTTAGTGTCCCAGCCTTCAGATCAGGAGGCTCTGCTACTTGTGTGCCACGTTTTGGGGCCCAGGAATCCTGAAGGAGGCCGAGGCATCGTGGATCTATCCTTTCTAGGCATCTCCCAGAGCAACACCTTCAAGGTCTTGTCACCTCCCCAGGTACTCCCTGAAGTGGGTGTGGATGTGAGTTTCTGACAGGATTTATATGCCTCTCTCTTTATTCCCCAAAATATATTTCTCTGTGTTGTGGGCTGAATTTTGAGCTCCTTCAAATCCATATCTTGAAGTCCTACAGCACCTTAGAATGTGACTGTTTTTGCAGATAGAGCCTTTAAAGAAGTAATTAAGTCAACAAGAGGTCATTCAGTTGGGCCCTAATCAGTAAGTTACAAAGACACCTGAATCCAATATTCACTTCACTGGATTCAGGTGTCTTTGTAAGAAGGTGAGATCAGAACACAGAGAGCTGAACACGGAACACACGGCGAGAATGCGGCCACCTGGCAAGCCAAGGTGAGAGCCTTCAGAAGAAACCAACCCTGTCGACACCTTGACCTCAGACGACCAGCCTCTAAAACTGTGAGAAAGTAAATCTCTGTTGTTTAAGCTACAGTCTGTGGCACTTTGTTACAGCAGTCCTAGAAAATTGATATACCCTGTATCTTTAAACAAACAAACAAACAAAACCTCAGACTTTTACAAAAAAGTAGCTGTAGGTAGACTTTAAGTAGCTTCTATTTTCTCAAATTTCTGTGGTAAGAACAGCAAGGACCTTGCTATTTGGAAGGAGATGGTACAGCAGAGGAGAGGAATATTCCTTGAGAATGCAGGCAAATTGATATCTCAGTAAATTGTCTTTCCCTAGGCTGGTTTCTGTTTGCCCACTGCTCCTGACTGGTTTTCTTCTTGTGATAGAATAAACCTCCTTGCCTTATCGACCTACCTGCCTACTTATCTACCTCCACCCCATCCTCTTTAAGCACCTATTTGCCGGATGTAAAATTCCAGATACGTGACTCTCCTCGAACTGATTCATATTGGAAGAATTGGAAGATTTGAGGGCAATGACGCACTAGAGCCAAAAAGGACTTCTGTCCCAGGAGGTGAGGGGGCTTTTAAAGGACTTGTCCTGAACATGCTTAGTCAAAGATTGTTTTGTAGAAACATCCTCAATATTTATTGAGGCTCTGGCCGATCTGTGAACCAAGTGAGCCAATTGATTTTTGAGCCCCGTTTCCACATTCATATTAAAAGTCAATTGGAAAAGACAGAGTTTCCAAGCAGTTTATAACCGGCTTTATTTCCCTTCCTTTCTACTACCCTGTGATTTTGGTAACTTTATTACTCTGATTGGAAAAAATTATTGTCTAATGATATTAAAATGTGCAGCTACTGATAAACTGTAACCAGTTCTTGGCTTTGTGCAAGAGCTGGGAATATTAGATGTCATTAAATATTTTATCTCCCTTCCTTCATGCTACGACTTTAATGCTGTGTTCAAAGATCATTACTCAGTAATGCTGGCAAGGCTCCCCTCCTTTGAAGACATTTGTTACAAGAGCATGTAATATTCATTATTACTCTCACTTGCCTGCTTTTTTTTCATATGTCCCCTCCCCCAGAAAAAGGTTTCACTGATGGCAAATTACTCTAGGTAGGATTTACATACTATAGGAAGCTATGAGTAAAACAATCTAGACTTTGCACAATTTTCCATGGACATCGGCAGGGTGTATTTTAGAGCAAAATGTATCTTTACGGCACTACAGGTCCCGATTCATATGAAGGCTTCTTGAGTCTGGGAGTTGGTGCTCCAGGATTATACACAACTCTCAAAGAGTGGGTTTTTAGGGTGGCTAGACCTTTATCTGTATGTTGGGAGAGTTAGCAAGCATGCTACAGAAAGGGGACCAAAAAGCATGTAATAAAACTGTAAGACACAGCAGTAAGAAGGAAAAACGTTTGCAGCTCTGAGTCACTGGATGGTGTCTCCAAGTTTTCCTCCCTAGTGATTATTTTTAACAATGAGAACCATCTATGTTTTACTTGGTTGGGCTTAGTCATTGTCTTGATAAAGGTTAGAAAGATGAAAAAAATGAATTCAGATGCTGTTGAGGTCCCTCCTTAGGAGGCACCGCCAGAGAGATTACTTTCAGGTCTTGATATCCAACCAGGCTGCTCTTGAACAGTTTGCTTTCAGTCTCAGAACGGATGGTCTTTCTGTCATCTTTTTGGCCACTAGGCAGCTTAAAGGAACACTCTGGGGTCACTTCTTGTACCTGGACAGGGCCCTATGCTATGTTTGGCTGCATTCTGATCTTACCTCTGGTTTTTACTAACTTTCTCTTCTCATTTGCCTTTGCCCTGATTCCTTCAACTATTTTATTCTTTGTGATGTATATACTTTTGTAAGTTGCCTGAAATCCTTTGTGGAATGAGGTGAGGGTAAATATAGGCAAAGGAGAAAAATGAATTATGGAGTTTCCATTGCAGCTGACAGTTCTGTGTAGTAGGATATTGGGAGTTTGGGCACGATGAGGGACGTCTTTTTCCAAAGTATTTTGTGTTTTGTTCTTATAGGCACTTGTAGGTATTTTCGGACCTTAAAATTGGAACACATGTTCTGAGATGGGATCTACCACAATATCAACAGATAGAATATTTGGAACAGGTCTGCTAAATAGAGAATGAATGGCCATATTATGAATAGATTAAATAATACATAAAGATCAAAGGAGAATGCAGGGAAGTAAGAGAAACAATAAAAAAGAGTTTACGTTTTATTTTATAAGTTATAAAGTAATTCCAAAATTCGTAACACTAAATTGCTACCCATATATTTTTTTTAACGAAGGCTGATACATGTCTTTTGGATTGGAGGAATTTGATTATTTAAAAAAATGATCATAATTTGTCCAGGTGCAGTAGCTCACACCTATAATCCCAGCACTTTGGGAGGCTGAGGCAGGCAGATCACCTGAGGCCAGGGGTTCGAGACCAGCCTGGCCAGCATAGCAGAACACTGTCTCTATTAAAAATACAAAAATTAACTGGGTGTGGTAGCATGTGGCTGTAATCCCAGCTACTTGGGAGGCTGAGGAAGCGGAATTACTTGAACCTGGGAGGTGGAGGCTGCAGTGAGTCAAGATCGTACCACTGCACTCCAGCCTGGGAGACAGAATGAGACTGCTTCTCAAAACAAACAAAGAAACCCCAAAACAATAATAATTTACTATGCCAATAACAATAATATCCCAAAACAATAATACTTTACCATGCCAATAGATAGTATATTTTGAGATGTATTCTATATCTATTCCTCAGACTACTGGATCTGAAATCTGAAAATCTGCATGACAGTGCTTGTCCTCCTTTTAAGAGCGAATTGAGGCAGGATAAATGCATCACCCCCCGGATGCCATCAGTTTGATTTAACTCATGCCAGGACGGAGAGGCTGGTTTTGGCTTGCTGCTGATCACTGGGCATTTCAGCTCTAATTTTGATTTTCATGAAGCCCAAGTTATTTTTTTCTTTGTTTTTGACACAAAGTAGAGATAAAAGAGTGCTTTTCACCACCTTCCCATGCGAACTGGAGACTTAGCGTAGTCCGATCTGCATTCCAATGCACTGTCTCAGCCTTCTCCCGAAGGTTCTGGAGTTAATGAACTAAGTCAAAATCTCTGAGCAAAATGATTTCAGTCTCTGGAGGTAGAGGATGCCATGTGGGATGCTGCCCAAATAGGAAACGATGATCATGCATCCCAACAGCAGAAAGGTTTGCTCAGGCTCTGAGTGAGAGCAGGTGTGAAAACCTTAATGCTGAAATATACAAGGCTTTGTGTGCACTCTGTTGAAATGCAGCTCTCCATTCTAAGTAACATTTTAGGCAGCATATTGGCAATACAAAACATTTGAATAAAATCACCGATGGTATTAGTCACCATCCACCCCTTTCCCTGAGTCTTTAGGGATGTGCATGCATGAAGTGCAAGCTAAAATAACCTTAATCTAATCACCTCTGGAGATTGAGAGGCGTATGCTCATATAAATGTCAAGTTGGGACATAATTTAGCTGATCTCTGGGGTTTATCGCTATTGCCAGACTTCCTCTTTATTTGATCTGGTGAAGCAAATTAAATGTGTCTCTTAAGTTCCAAACCAGGTAAGGAAAGGAGACTAGAATTTGCGAGTTTCTCATTTGGATACAATAATCATGCAGCCAGTCCTGATTTATGAAGGCGGCAAGGTCCACTGTGTGTATGTGCACGGAAGCTGCAGAAAGGAACCAAGGGCCAATTATCTCGGCCTACCTGTTATCTGCTAGTTGGAGGTTGTCTCCTTGACAACACTACTAGATGTACTAAAGGCGGTGGAGCAGAGGTTAATTGCAAAACAAAAATAAAGCTGTACTTAAATATTAGAGGAGAAAATTCTCTTTGTGCACACCTAGCCCTGGTCATTATTCTCAGCCCTATGAGAGTCAAACCTCCAGGTTAGCGCATTTGAGGTGCTTAGATAAGGAGAGCTCATCCAGAAACACCCTGACCTCTGGTAAAGAAAATAGCTCTTTGCCACAATTTAGGACTATCAGGGCTCAATCTTGATAGAATAGTGTAGGACATCATTTTCAGCTGGGGTGACTTTGCTCCCAGAGGACATTTGGCCATGTCTGCAGATATTTTTGGTCGTCACATTGTGGGGATGGTATTACTGGCATCTAGTGAGTAGAGGCCGGGGATGATGCTAAAAACCCTGCAACACACAGGACAGTTGCTCCACGACAAAGATTTATTTAGCCTAATATATCAATAGGGCGGAGGCTGAGAAACTTAGGTCTGGTGAAACACACACATACACACACACACACACACACACACACACACACACACACACACATATATTTACATATAGCATTTATTGAACTAAATGGATAAAAAGAGATCTGTCTCATTTTTCTAAATAAATGCAAGTTATGTGATAACTGGGATATTAACATTCTAGATGCACTGCAGAGACAGATTTTCAGCTGTGCAGCCTTTTCACTGTATCACTAAATAGCAAAGCAAAATCGTTATTCTAAAATTGCAGAACATCATACACGTCTTTCTAATGGCATGAAAGAAATTTTAAAAAAGCATACAGAGGTCCTTTTCACAATATGAAATAGACATATCCAAAATTTCAACTTGCAGTCTCTTAAGCCTATGCCCCTTAAATTACATTTTAGGTATAGTTACAAATATCTGTTCCAATCACGTCAATATTCATAAGAATATATCTCAACTTCCTCAATATGTCGATCCAGAAGGGAACATTTTTAGTGTAATGGGATATTGCATAAAGCAGTTGATGCCTTGGAAATGGATCATTTCATAAAGGAGTGGCGTAAATATTT
Source organism: Plecturocebus donacophilus (assembly GCA_004027715.1). NCBI lineage: Eukaryota > Metazoa > Chordata > Mammalia > Primates > Pitheciidae > Plecturocebus > Plecturocebus donacophilus. The sequence goes on along the minus strand of PVKP010005767.1, from coordinate 68,893 downwards.
TTATTCAGTGCACCAAGTTTCAGTTGACAGGTGCCTACACTCCTTTGCCTCTGCTGAGGCATGCACATTTCTTATCCAGCCCCTGCCTCTGTAGCAACTGCTTGCTGCATAAACAATCTCTATGTAGCATGGCAAAGACTTAAAATAACCACCAGCGCCTTCTAGTCATACTTATAGAGAAATGAGTCCCCTTCATATGTAACCAACTTGTATAACTGACTTCCAAAATAGAATAGCTGTTTTGTTTTTCATTTATTTTGATCCTGCATTTTGGTTTTAAGAGGAATTATTTCTATTTAGCAATGACTACTCTGTGATATAAACTAGATATGCATGTGTGTGATAGTTGACTTTGTTCTTTGATCCGTGTTGATATTTTAGCTATTTTATTTTTTGATACTAGCACTTGCTAGCTTATTTTAGTTTTAAAGGCTAAGCTGGTGTGAAGTCAACCTGGAAATCTCTGGGGTGACCAGTATACCTTGGCATCTTACATGGAGAACAGCTTAACTGCATTTGTCTTTGTCCTAGTGATGTGTAGTACAGCGCCCATTCCCATGAGACTTGGGGCCAATTAAGCAACTCCAACAGGGAGGCAGCACAGCAGAGTGATTAGATGTACTGCTTTTAGAATTGTGGTTCCAACACGTGGTTAATTGTGTGGATATTCAGCAAGTTACTTTGTCTATCTGAGCCTGAGTCTCTTCATAATAGAATGAGAGATCATAATACTGCATGGGTGGTCATGGGGATTAGTAAGGGCTCAATAAATCATAGCTTTGAGACAATGAGATATGCTGTGTCATTCACTGGGGAACTCTCTTCCCCCACCTTCTTTCCTTACACTGATGAGAAATCTTGGTCAGGAGTGAGAGGTGGGTTCCAAGTCTTTCAAAGCCTGGTCATCCCTTCCCTACATCCATTGAGGAAGTGGTCAATTTAGCCTTGTTCCACTAATCTGTGTGATCTGCAAATTCTCATGGCTGCTTTTGCCAAAGGGCAGAAATCCCAGGCCCTTCTTGCTACCAAAGTGCTAGTCTTTCTTCACACCCCAGTTACCCCAGGACCTGAATGCTTTCTTGGTGAGCTTAAATCATCACTTTCTTCTGCCAGTCTTTTTGTTCCAAGGTTTCACCTCAGCTTAATCTGCTCACACCAGGACACTCCCAGGGCCTGGTCGTCTTTCTCATCATGGTCAGGTGATAAGCTTTGTTTCTGGCGTTATCAATTACCTGGTGATCTTGAAAGATCTGCCTGACACCCAATTCTCCCTTGCATTTCCCTCTGCACTTCTAAGGCCAGTTCTCTCTCCAATCCTTCATTATTTTGTGGGTAAACAGTGTGGGTTGGCCCAAGTTTGGATGTGATTGATAACTGGAAGCAGCTTCTCTTTTTCTCCCCTTCTTTTTTCTTTTTAGAGACAGGGTTTCAGTCAAGTGATCCTCCCGCCTCAGCCTCCCAAGTAGCTGGTATGTGTTGCTGTGTGTACACAGGTGTGTGTGACACAGGTGTGTGCCACTGTGTCTGGCTAATTTTTTTATTTTTTTCATAGTGATGGGGTCTCACTATGTTACCCAGGCTGGTCTTGAACTTCTGGGCTCAAGTGGTTCTTCTGCCTTGGTCTCACGAAACTCTGGGATTACAAGCATGAGCCGTCATGCCCAGGGAAGGAAGCTGGACTTTGGCTACCATATTTCCTGTGCTGTTCTGTTGTGCATCAGCCTCATTCTCCTTGGGATTGGAAGAATAGTGTGTATCCTATTTCCTTCATAAGAAGAAGACACAGCCCTGTGCCTTTTGATGGAAGTTTATCATATTATGCACTTTTTGGATAAGAACAATGTTTTCTTCATTGTTTTATCCTCATAGCCAACCACATAGAAGGTGTTCAATAGATGTTTGCTAAATGAATGAAGATGATATCTGGAAAATGTAGATGAATGAGTCCCTTATATTTTACTTTTTTAGGATGTTGAGTGTTCTTTGGTAGAGGTGTGGGGTAGATAGAGAGTATGAGGGAATGACAGGAGAGAAGTATATTGTGGTCAGAGCAGTATGTATGGCCTGTGCCATATAAGGCAAATAGAATCCATATGACATATATATGACATATAAGGCAAGTAGAATCTGTGTGACAGACAGTGAGAACCAGTGCAGAGGTTTTAGCTGCAAAAAGGTATCGTATGTCTAATTATTGTAAAAGTTGTCTTGAAATCCTCAAAAAACCTCAGAGAAAATTAATTTTAGTGGACTTTCATTCAATCAGTTATATACTGCAGAGTACATTTTATGTGTTACATAAGGAATGAGATAAAATCAAATAACAGGATGCGGCTGGCATCTATAACTAAGCATGCAGATGGCCCCTTTCTTTTGTCTCAGATTACACATTTCTCTTTTCTCTGATACGTGTGCTTTTGGGCCTCGAAAGAAATGACTTGTGAGAACTGAGGATTGACTTGGTTAGAGGATGCAGAGCTTGGGAAGTTGTGGGGATTAGGTAACACATCAGAGGGCAAATGACACTTTGCTAATAGGAGAACTCATAGGGCAGGAAGATTGTATTGTACTCCTAATCAATCATTTCAGCAATTCTCAACTCTTACAAATCCTTATTCTAATCTAGACTGCAGCCCATCTGCACAGAAGAAGCAGTAAAACCATTAAATACATTCACACTCACACTCTTTCATTTATTATTGGCTATAACATTGACATTATCATATTTCATGTAGAGAGAAAAGTATAATAATTGTACTAACTATTTATATACACGTGCTCTTTTATGAATTAACAATTCTCTGGTAATGGCCAAGAATTATCTTCTTAATACAAATGTATTTCTGTTGTTACAAGACTTTCTGCTCTTTCATATTAATTATAGCTTTAAGAGAAAATTGATTTGGATTTCTCTGTGTTTTTGAATAACTGGAATTCAGACATATTGCTTTTGCCAAGAATATCATGTTTTATTGCATTTTTTGCAAGGTTATAGGATGATGAATTGGAAATGATTGTTTTGTCCATTTTTTACAGGTTATGTAAAAATGTCACTTGATGTGGTTTAAAGACTCTTAACTGTTTTTCCCCCAAGGTGGATCTAGAGGACAGTGGTATAAGATTAGTTAGACAATACCTTTAAGTACTTTGGTTTGTTTGCTAGCACTGTATCAGTATAATCAAGATACTTAGCAAGAACCTCTAAACAATAAAGATATTTTTCTATGTAACTGACCCCTAAAATGATATTAAAGAAAAATTATGAATAATATTTTTCTTTAATATCATTTTAGGGGTCAGTTATGAATATTTTATTTAAAATGAGATAAGTGATCTAAATTACAGCTTATGCAAAACCATCTAAAGCACTGGGCAAAAGGCCTCTTTAGATCAGCCTCTGATAAGTCTGGCTGTCAAACCACGAGTTTCTGTACTGTGGCTTGTCACAGGCTCCTGTTCCGTTCTTCCAAGCCACTGCTTAGTGGGTCAGCTACAAACACCACAAACTCAGTTGACAAATTAGATAACTCAGCATTTAGATTTTCAGTGTATAAACTACACAGAGATGGGATTTATACCAATTTAGCTCCTAACACTGCTTAACCTAACAATGACCTTGTGCTGTTCCAGCCTGCTTTATTCTGAGACATTTAAATCATTTGGAGACTTTATCCTTCTTTCTGGTCTCTAGATATGACCTCAAAGTGCAACCTCCAGATCAAAACTAGGCTGGACAGACCCACCAAATCCGTAACTGGCAGATCTTTTGGGGTATAATGCCTAGAAAATCCTCAATGCATTCATGCATTCATTCATTCATTCATTTAAAAAGTAAAAAATATCTGAGCCTTTGCTGTGTGTCAGGCATTGTGCTAAGTGCCGAGGGGAAAGAAAAGTAAATAAGCTCTGGGCCTTACCCTCATACAGTTCTCTGAGAGCCTTCATCTGGGCTCATTCCTTCAGCTTTCTGTTCTTTGTTCTTGGTTTGACTTATGGAACACCGTCTCTCTCATTTTCCTCCTGTACACATTTATGGCCATTCTCACACACTGTGCTTCCCGTGGCAACTCATTGCTGACTCCAATTTGGCAGGTAGTTTATTACCTGCTCCATTTTATAGATGAGGCAGTAGAGAGCTCTTTTTTCTATGCTTGAGCGAAGGCTGTCTGCAGAAATGAATGCTACAAGCTGGCAGGCAGAGGCCAGTGTTATCCTGTGTTTGAAGACACAAAATTTAGGCTTTTCTTGATGTTCAGAGAAGCCTACAACTGAGTTGTTCAAAAAATAATTTTTCTGGTATAATTATTTCTAGGTTGGAGGAATATCACCAACCTCCTCCAGGTGTAACTTAATTGACCACTGGATGTCACCATTGCTCCATATAAACACTGTGGACGGCCGCTGGGCGCTAGGATTTGGGAGCATTTGAAGGTCTGACTGCGTTTTTAGCACTCTTGCTTTGTCCAATTTGCATTATACTCACCCAGAGCTTCTGTGAAACAAAATGGGATTATAAATAAGCAACTCAACAAAGAAATAAAATTTATCTTACCAAGGAGTAACCATGGTTAATGATCTGATTTAGGTGACAAAGGGATGCTTGGGCATTTGCAAATCATCCTCAGCAAACCTGAGTGAAAGCCATCATTTTTCCCTTTGTCTGGAAGTCTAGACTGTCAAGAGTCTATGCCACACAAAGACTCAGCACAGTACTCACAGAACTGAAGAGTCACTTTTTAGAGGTCACCTCTTCCAACATTCTGCCAAATGCAGAAATCCCCCTTACCCCCTGTCCCCATAGGCCCCGGATGAATGACTGCCTGCTTCTAAGCATCCCTGGAGACCAAGCTCACAGATTCACCAAGCAGCATGTTCTGCCCTGGGAGTGCTGGAATAGAGCTGGAAAGGATAGGGAGGTCCTTCTTCAACGCACACGTTTGCTTTGCTTCATGGCTGCTGTGTGATGTTATATACTCATTAGCAGAAGATGTTGTGGGAGTTTAAAGGAAGGGGCTTGGCCCAGCCCAGAGGGCGTGAGAAGGAACAGCCTTGGAAGGTTCAGTTCCTGGAGCTGCCTAAATGGGGCCCTGGGGGAGGCCCTGGGCCTTTTGGCCTCCCCTAGATCATATAACAGAATGGTTGCTTACTCTGGCTGGATACAGACTCTGTGCTCTTCATGTAGATGCTGCTGGTAAGCATATAAGAAGCTCACTGAATTCAGCAGCGATGAAATTTCATTAATATAGTTCTCTTCCCCAGGGCTGTGGATAAGGTGAAATCTCATAATCGAATCTTGGTTTTGTACTGGAGTCTGGTCTATAACTACAGGACTGCTGCAACAGAAAGATGGCCTTTTTCTTTCTTTCTTCTTCTTCTTTTTTTTAATTTTAGATGGAGTCTCCTTTTATCATCCAGGCTGGAGTGCAGTGGCACTATCTCGGATCACTGCAACCTCCGCCTCCTGGGTTTAAGAGATTTTTCTGCCTCAGCTTCCAGAGTATCTGGGACTACAGGCGCTCGCCACTGCACCCAGCTAATTTTTGTATTTTTAGTAGAGATAGTGTTTCACCATGTTGACCAGGCTGGTCTCGAACTCCTATCTCAGGTGATCCGCATACCTCGGCTTCCCAAAGTGCTGAGACTACAGGTGTGAGCTAAGGCGCCCAGTGGAAAGGTGGCATTTTAAAGCTAGAAGGAAGCATTACCTGTTGTGCTGTCATGCCCACTTCCATTCCTTTAGTGCAGACTGGGGTGGGAATATGTCTCCTCCTCGGCTCATTCCCTCACTTGGAAACCCAAGCAAGAGAGCTCAGAGCCCCATCTGGAGTCAGGGAAGATGGAAGAGGTGAGCTCCCTGCATTTTTATAAGGCCCAAGGTCCTCGGAGACAAGATGCTGTTTATCCATTACTAATGGGCACATGGCTTTTTCTTTAGCTCATTTCTGGTTCAGAATTTTAGTGAAATGACAAAGTTTAGATGTTAGCTCTGGAATCCAACAGATGTAGACTTAACTCTTGGCTGGGCCTCCCTCTAGCTATGTGACTCCAGACAACCACTTTGCTTCCTTAAACTTCAGTTTTTCCTTTTGCGGAATGAAGACAATGCTGATCATAGTATCAGCCCTGAAGGACTGTGCTGAGGAATGAAGGAGAATACATTCAGGCCTCAGAGCACAGTGCCTATATATTACACATGTGCCGAAAAGGCTAGCTGCTATTATGGAGTTGGATAAATTGACTCAAGAAAGGGCAGAGGGAACTTGATATTATGACTGTACATTTCAGAGGGGCCCCAGAGAGCAAATAATCAGATCATAGCATTCACTCCTAGAATAAGCATTTTTGAAAACCCTTTCTTTGTCAAGCATGATACGTGGAGGGAGACCCAGTCTGTTTCAGAAAGCCCACAGTCAAGTGGCCAAGATACACCAACAAACGATCCTAATAGATGTGATGGATGCAATAGCAAAATATGGCCACAGGTTTGACGTTACCAGGTATAGCTACTCAAGTTTCCATGGATGCAAATGTAGTGTAAAGACACATCTACTTAATTTTTAAAAATTCACTGGATTCTGTTATTGCAAAATCTTGGAAATTGGACTGTGGTATAGTGGTGGTTGCATAAACATGGCATCATACATAGTTTCTTGAGACATGCAAGATGTGCAGCTATTATGTAACAACACCCCTGAAAGGTGCTTTGAATAAATAGAACTTTCATGTTCCTTCACCATATAAATGTCTATGTTCAGAGAAACATAATGAAGATTGCCAGAAAGACAATTGCCCCAAGCACATTCATATTCCAGCTGACTCTATCTTTTCCATCTGAATGTACTTTCTGTTATTCTTGTGGAGCTTTTATATAAATTGCTTCAATGTTTAAACCAGTTTAAACTTTCTATGAGTATATACTGTGTAGATTTAAAAAAAAGGCAGAATCAACTTTCTTTTACTCAACTAATTATTGTGGTGTTGCTATTTAGATTGCAAACTGCCAACATTGTTTCTCAGGCTGTATCTTCCTTGACAAATGTTGGATGTTGAACTATCATTTTTATCTACCCCATCTAAAATGATAATTGCAGCCAAGACTTCAGAATTTATTTACCAGCAGCATATTTTTACAACTATTCATTTAACCAGCTTTTTTGGTACCTGCAATGTACCCAGCATATCAGACATGAAATCACAAATGGAATCCCTCTTTTCACTTAGCAAGGGTCAACACCATATTGTTTCAGTTAACCTGTTTGCTTACCGCAATGTAGAACACCATCTGCGCCGAGACAAAGGCCTTCAGTGTGGGTTCCTTAGAAGAACAATTGCGGAAATGTGTACGTTTTACAACAAAAAGCCATTGAAATGATCCAGGCTCTAATGATATGTACAGAAGGATCTCATCAAAAAATAATAATAAGGAAAAGATTTTGAGCTCCAAATGAATATATAGTGAAGAAGGAATATTTACTTGCTAGGTACAGTCCACAGGACTTGTTGAGGAGGATGGATTTTATTTTGTGAAAGGCTCTTTCATGGAGACATGTCTGATACACAAAGGCAGGGCCAAAGCTGAATTTAGGCGAAGTGGCTAGAGAGCAAGCTGAATTTCTCTGCATGACAAAGAGGTTGAGAAAGGTGGGGTTTCCAAAGCCAATCTGGGTTGGAGGAGGCATAAGGGTGACAGTTGCGATGGGGGAGAGAGGAGAGAAGATGAGGAGAAAGAGGAGAGGTTTAAAACACCGTGCCTTGAGGGGACAAGGGAAATTCCTGGTGGGGTCAGGTCAAAGACTGAGAATAAGGAAGTCTACAGGTGTAAAGACCCCTTCCTTCAGCTGTCCACATGAATACCAGTGCCTTATGTATATAGGTGGAGTTTTGAAGAAATAAAGGTACATGTCCTCACCAGAAGAATATTATGACACAAGCAGAGTGGCCTAAGCAAGACGGGGGGGAAAACCATGAGCTGTTCTCCATCAGGAGATGCTCTGGCTGACCTACACACAGAAAACCCTCCTTGACCCTGGTTTATCAATTTCATGGAACATTTGAGGTCAGCTTTGTACCTCCTCAATCCATAAAATGTAGGTTTAAATCACTTTAACCTAGAGGTTAAGGGAAAGATGAACTCACCCAGCTTTTACTTGGAGGACACAAAAAATGATTTGTATTAGTAAAGTTTCTCCAGAGAACTAGAACTCAGTAGGATGTGTGAAGTGTGTGTGTGTGTATTCGTATTCTATTGGAGTCTATTTCTCTATGATATATATAGTATACATATAGCCTTTATGTGTATATATTATATATAATTTGTATATAACTATATATATCCTATATGTGTATGTATATATCTGTATATCCATCCTGTATGTGTGTGTGCATATATATGTGTATATATACATATATATTACCTATATAAAGAAATTTAAGGAATTGGGTTATATGGTTATGAAGGCTGAGAAGACCCAAGATTTGCAATCAGCAGCTGGAGATGCAGGAGACTGATTGTGTCAGTTTCAGAGTCCCAGTCTGAAGTCAGGAGCAGATCAATGTCTCAGCCCAAAGACAGGCAGAGACAGTTCTCTTACTCCACCTTTTTGTTCTATTTAGGCCTTTGGTGGATTGAATGAGACCCACTATATTGGAAAAGACCAGCTGCTTTGCATGGCCAGCTGATTCAAATGTTAATCTCATCCAGCGACACAGCCACAGACACACCCAGAACAATGTTTGACCCAATGACTGCATACCCTGTGGTCCCATTACTAACCCCTCCATGATAGCTTGCCTATTTAGACATAGAGTGAGTTATAGCCACCACTTACTACAGTAGTATAGAGAAATCACATGTTGGTTCAGAAACTGACCAGTAAAACACTTCTGTTTACTAAATATCAATGCCTGTAGCTTTTACTTCTACGGCAGCTTGGCCAAATGAAAGTCATTAAGTAAAAATTCATAAAATGGGAGAATTACTTTTATGTGAAATTATCTATTGTAAAATATTTCTTAACAACTTTCTTTATTATGAATACTATACAACCATAACTTTAAAATATTTAAATAATTACACACTATTTTATTATTATTTATTCATTTATTTTTGAGACAGGGTCTTGCTCTGTTACTGAGGCTGCAATGTAGTAGTGTGTTCTCGGCTCACCGCAACCTCTCCCTCCTGGGTTTGAGTGATTCTCATGCCTCAGCCTCCTGAGTAGCTGGGATTATAGGTATGAGCCACCACACCCAGCTAATTATTTTTGTATTTTTAGTAGAGGTGGGGTTTCACCATGTTGGCCAGGCTGGTTTTGAACTCCTGGACTCAAGTGATCTGCCCGCCTCAGCCTCCCAAAGTGTTGGGATTACAGGTATAAACCACTGCACCCAGCTAAATAATTAACAGTATTTTTTTAAAGTTTCATTAAATTCTCATCTATAAAATGTCTCATTAAGGGATATATTTATGTCAAGGTTAAAGGCGGGAAATGAAGCAAGGCATTATTACTTAAAAAAAACACACAAAACCCAAAACACCTGACCTGATAGTCTACAAGTATTAGCTAAGACCCCATGCTGGGAATTTCAAAATAAAATATTGGTTGGCTGCTTATTTGTTATTTTCATCCCCTATTCCTTCCTGTCTCCATTGTTAAGCACAATTATTGGCATAAAAGAGGTTTTTAATACCCATTTTTAGACTGCATTCTAGCCTGAGCAATGGAGCAAGAATCCCGTTCTCTCTCCCTCTTTCTCTTCCTCTTTCTTTCTCTCTTTCACTCTTTTTTTCTTTCTTTTGTTGTTTCTTTCTTTCTCCTTTTCTCTCTTTTTCTAAAAAAAAAAAAAGATTCATTTTTGAATGAATAGAGAACTTAAAATAGAAAAAAAAAACCTCAATAGTGGTTATAATATTAATAAGCAAGTTGTTTCTTTGTTTGTTTTGAGACAGAGGCTCACTCTGTCATCCAAGCTGGAGTACAATGGTGTGATGTCAGCTCACTGCAAACTCCATCTTCCAGGGTCAAGTGATTCTCGTGTCTTGGCCTCCTGAGTAGCTAGGACGACAGGTGCACACCACCATGCCTGGCTTATTTTTATATTGTTAGAAGGGACAGGGTTTTGCCCTGTTGGTCAGGCTGGGTTCACACTCCTGATCTCAAGTGATCCACCCATGTTGGCCTCCCAAAGTGCTGGGATTACAGGCATGAGGCACTGTGCCCGGCACCTAATAAGCAAGTTGTTTAGGTTCTTCCGTTTTATATGAAAGAAGGTGGATATGATATAAAGATTCTTGAAAAAAGAAGCTAAAATGTCTGAATAATGTACCTGAAGAAGTAATATATCTACATTTGCTAAGGTTTGGATGCTTGCCCCTCCAAACCCCTTGTTGAAATCTGATCCCCAGTGTGGCAGTATTGGGAGGTGTTTGGGTCATGAGGCAGAGCCCTTATGAATGGATTAATGCCTTCCCTTGGGTGTGAGTTCTTGCCCTATTAGCTCTGGGAGAGCTGGTTGTTAATAAGAGCCCAGCACCTCAACCCAGCATTTTTCTCTCTTGCCATGTGATCTCTTGGCACATACCTGCTCCCCAACTGCTTCCCACCATGAGTCGAAGCAGCCTGAGGCCCTCACCAGATGGAGTTGCCTAATCTTGAACTTTCCAGCCTGCAGAATAATGAGTCATATATCTTTATAAACGAACCAGTTTCAGGTATTCTGTTACGGCAACATGAAATGGACTAAGACAACACAACTGTTGTTATTGTGTAAGAAGGGAAATGGTTTTTAGTTGGATTTATAACACATACACACACACACAACACACACACTCTTGTGCCTCAAAACATCTGGGATGGCTGCTTTTCAAAAGTATACATTCTTAGTTTTCTATCACCTGTGATGACAAATAGGAGGTAAGTGTTGCTCTTTTGGAAACAGGTGGCCTGTGCGGTTCGCGATGGTGGACAGTGGGTGATGGAACAGGGGGCAGATTCGGAATGTTACCTTTCAACCTTTTCCCTTTGAGGGTTACAACTTCCAATCAACTTAAAGGCCCCAAAACTTCTCAAGAAGGTATTTTGGACTCACTTTTCTTTGGGAAAGATGTGGCCAAGGAAATTAATGAGAGAGTTTGAGAAATTACACAAGGGCAGAGTAGGTGGAATTTTTGATCGGTTGTTTCTAATTTCTTTTTTCTTCTTTTAAAAAATTCCTGTTAAAAATTTTAAATGAAACTTTAAACTGTTTAAAACTTGACTTCCATTGCTTGAATAACAGCTTGAGAATGCAGACACACCAGTAATTTGGACATAATCCTGTCCAAATGTTTTTTTAAAAACATATTTGTCAAAATGTTCTTTTAAAAAAAGTATACGCATAAACAGAACATTCTAAGTAGAATTGTCACTTTAACAATCTTTTCTATGACTGTTGTCAATTTACTATACTAAAAATATTCTGATATGTTATTTACGGTGGTAAGTTTGAATGCATGGCGTTTGTCCCTCTGATAGAAGTACCTCCTAAAGCAGGAAGAGAACAAGTTCATGAAAGAGGAATCATCATGGTCATTACCAAATACAACTGTTTATGCATAAGATGTAAAGCATGAGATGTAAATCGATACGTTTATGTATCAGATATGTAAATCTTTATATATAACATGTATGATCAACTATATAATGACATAATATCTACAATATATATGTGATTAATATGCATGGCTGAGAAATACACAATTACTATGCATGACTAACATGCATATTATATGCACATAAATCTGAGAACATCCAATAAGATGTGTATGTGTACCCAGACATACACACATACACAGGGCTGACATCTCCTTTGGGAAAGAATAGGGGATCCATTATTTATCCTGTGATCTGATATAAGGAAAACTGACCCCAGGTAAAATCCTGAGTGGCAGAGTGTGGTTCTGCGCCTCCTCTTCTGTTTCCAAATCCTTTGTCCCATTTCAGCACTCCAGATGCACCAAGTGCTCAGGTCTTCCAGGCCATTGCTATTCAGAAAAGAAAGGATCTTATGTGGGGACATTTTAACTTCATGTACCCAAACTGCAGGATACATGGAAGAGACCAGAGTGGCTTTGTATGAAACTTCTAGGCCTGACTTTTCTCCTCTTCTTCTGCTGGCTCACTGCCTAAGAGTGTGGTGACCTTGGAAGTGTGAAAACTGGAGGAGACATAGATGGGAAGGAGCCGGGGTTCCTGAATCACCACTTAGAGGAGAGCCACCAGCTGAACAGAAGCACTCATTTTGGACTTTACATGAGTGAGAAATAAACTTCCATTCTGTTTGAGCCACTGTACAATTTGGGTGGGTTTCTTAAAGCAGCTAAAGTTACCCTAACTAGTATATGGTTCATAGCTTTCTTTAGATAACCGAAAAAGTTCATAACTATGGAAGGTTAGGAACCCTAGCACCATATTCTAGAAGCATAGACATTGTCAAATGTTATCGCTGGAAGCATTCTTGAGATCTTTTGGCTAGAGTCCATGGCATGCCAGATTCGATGGGTGAGGGGCTGAGGGTGCAGTAGAAGTAGAGGAGGGGCGTGTGTGGTGATATGGCAGAGGCCATTCTAGGAGACCCTTCTAGCCTGCTCTCGCCTAAAGCCCTGATCCTGATGAAGGCGTTTAGATCTGGCCCAACTCATATCGTACTGAAGCGCAGGGTAGCGATGGGTTTTTTCCCTGGTCTCAGGTAATTGGCATCCCTGATGCATTAATTCAAGCTGTAGTGCTAATGACTTATATGTCATTCCTCTTGGAAGATTTTGGTTTTAAAGGAGACCTGAAGAAAAGGAAATTTCTTAACTCAAAATCCTGTTTTAAGCAGTATGTCTTTTCTGTGGTGGTGTTTCAGGTGTTTTGGAACCTGGATGTAGAGGAGTTTTTAAAGAGACTCCAGGAAGCTGGGTACAGTGGCTCTCACCTGTAACTCCCAGAACTTTGGGAGGCCAAGGTGGGTGGATTGATTGAGCCCATTTGAGACCAGCTTGGGGAACAGGACAAAACTCCGACTCTACAAAAAATGCCACAACTAGCTGGATGTGGTAGCACATGCCTGTAGTCACAGCTACTTGGAAGGCTGAAGTGGGAGGATCACTTGAGCCTGGAAGATTGAGGCAGCAGTGAACTGTAGTCTTGCCACTGTACTCCAGCCTGGGTAATTGAGCAAGATCCTGTCTCAAACAACAGGAAAACACAGCAAAAAAAAAAGAGGCAAAAAAGATAGAGATTTCAGAGAATCCCCCTGTAATCACAATATTAGTTAACTGCCTATTCTACCTTTGTGTAAAGCCATTCATGAAAATGAAAATTCACGTAGTAGGGAAGAAGTGAATACTCCATGTATCTTTACGCAAATAGAGATGGTCTGATATATTGGGGCTATTGTATTGGAACAAAAGGGCCAAATAGCTTTGAGACTAAGATAAGAGAATTGTAAATATGCCCAAGCAGCCTTTGAGGGCCCTCCATAGGGGATCAGATTATTTTTCACCAGCTAAGAATAAAGTGATCTTGGCTATAATATTGTTAGGCCAAAATGTTAATTAGCCATACAATTAGTTCACATTTTCTTTGGAGGATTTAATAACCAATTGTGCAACTAAATCTCCAGAAAATTGCATTAGCAGAATGTTTTCATATTCTGCTGTAAATTAAACAGTACAAAGTGGCACCTTTATTCTCTTTCATTTCCTTCTTAAACACAGACATTGGTAGACGTTAGGATTTATGTGACTTATTACCTCATTTCCTGCCGGTCCTTTCCTGCCAGTTTCCTCCTTCAGTTTTCATAACTTTTTTTTTTTTTTTTTTTTTTTTTGATGCCTGGGAGCCACTGGATATGTTCAGGCTGCTTTTACCTCCAGATTTGAGATGGTACCTAGAGTACAATTGTTTCAGGTGTTGCTCTGATTAACACCTTCCTCGCAGGGCATTTAATCCTGAAAAAGCTGTGGCAATTTGGAAGATCAGGGTCCTGATGTTAACCAGCCGTAGGAGAGGCAGAAACGATGGTCCCAGGCAGCATTATCTCTGGAAGGTACCAAAGCTGTAAGAAATAAACATGTAAATTCAGTCATAGGGGTTCAATGAGTTAATGAAGGGTTAAATGGGCAAAGATTTAAACAGAGGTGGTTGTTTCAGAAAGGAGCAGCACTGTTTTTTCAGGTTGGTAATTGAGGAGTTAAGCTGTTAGGAGCTCAAAGAACAACAGTGGAAAACACTGAGATCCCCACCAGCAGTTCTGACCTTTATCTCCAGGGTCCAACTCCAGATGAGGGTCTTAATTAGTTGCAGAAAAATCTAGAGCTTTGGCAACAAACCAGCAGACATTAAAAAAGCAAAACAACCGTAAATAAAAGACCCATTTTTTTTTGGGGTCACGATACTTAAATAGGAGCAACATTTATATAACCTTTTGCTGTTCTTGTTTCCCAATTTCTCCATTTTTTTCTTTTCACGTTTCCATTTTACTTAATTTCTTTTCTTACATTTTCCCCCAAACTGAGTTTTTCTGATCTCCCTATGCCATCTTACATTTGACTTTTCCCCCATGACCTTCATCTTATTCTCTTTTGTTTTTCTTATGTGTTTACATCCCTCAGATCCTTTAGATGCATTTTGGGGCATTTTCTATATTTTATTTATAAAATGAATGCAGGCCTATTCTATAAACAATTTCAAAAAATGCAAAGTGCATAAAGTTGTAAAGGGCCTCTCCTGCATCTAGATTTTGTCTATGCGTTTTACGTGTATCTATGTGTTTGTATGTGAGTCTAATAATATACATACAAACTTAAAATTTTTTATACAAAATCTTTTAACCTCTCTTTCACATTTTCCTTGTTATCGACTCTGCTGCATTCTTGGTAATTTATTCATCTTGCTTTTTGAATTTCCATATTTTCTCTTCAGCTGTTTTTAAGCAGCACTTTTACCTATCTATTGATTTTTTTTTTTTTTTTTTCATTTTCAATTTTACCTTTTGGAAGCTCTACCTAGATCTTATAGAAATCTTTTGGCAATCTTTGATAATATCTTAATCACTGTAATTTTGAAAACATTAAAAATGTTCATTAAACACATACAACACCTTTAATTTCTAGTCACCATCTTACTATTCCAGGATCTGCAGGTTTGTGGGTCTGATTCCATGGCTGCTATTTCTGCTGGCTCTCACTCGTGTTAACTTGTTTTCTTTTGTGTCTAGTGATTATGAACTCATGTTCCTTGCAATTTTATTTGTTCTTTGAGGTCTAAACCGTGTTCTTCCAGAGTCAATTTGTAAATTCAGCAACCAAGGTTACTTTGAAGTAAATTTGTAGCTGAATTTTTTTGGGTTCCAGTTGTAATGAATTACAGCTCCAAACATGCATCAAAATGGGCGTATGGTTAGACTATTGGGGTAAGAATTTTCTTTTTCATGCTCTAATGAGACACAAGGCTGAGATATGGAAGCATTCCCACCAACCCCATCTCAGAAACCTTTTGAAAAAATGCACCCATTAAGGATACCACTTTTTCGGAGTCTCGATTTTGTGATATGACCTCTGCCTTGCTGGATGCCAGGTATTATTTCCTTTCTCACCACCTGTGAGTGGATAACACCCCCCTCAACATTTAAATATCTGGGAACTGATATGTACCTGCTAGGAAAACAGTGGCCTCAAGTTTGGTTATCTCTTTGGATTTGGGATTTCCCATCATACATGGCTTTAAGAATTTCCTTTTTTTTCTCACCAGCTTAGCCATGCATTTAAATGATGCTTTTTATTACAGCCAAATTTAAAACTTTTGTGCCCCAAAGGACACCATCAGCAGAATGAAAAGTCAATTCATGGATGGGAGAAACTATTTGCAAATCATTTATCTGAAAAGTGATTAATATTCAGAATATATAAGGAATTCCTAGACCTCAAGAACAACAAAACCCCATTATGACTCAAAAACAAAGGACTTGAATAAATATTTCTCCAAAGAAGATATATAAATGACCAATAAGCATATGAAAAGATACCCAACATCAATAATCATTAGGAAATGTAAATCAAAACCATTGTGAGATACCACTTCATACCTATTAGGATGGTTAATAAAAAACCCCCCAATAAATGGCAAGTGTTGGTGAGGGTGTGGAGAAATTAGTGTTGGCTAGGGTGTACAATGGTGCAGCTGCTATGTGAAATCTAATGGTGGTTCCTCAAAAAAAAAAAAAAAATTACCAGATGATCCAGCAATTGCACTTCTGGTTATATAACCAAAATAATTGAAAGCAAGGACCCCAGCAGATATTAGTGCACCCATGTTCATAGCAGCATTGCTCATAACAGCCAAAGGTCGAAGCAACCCAAGTGTCCATCAACAGATAGATGGATAAATAAAATGAGATAGCCAGGCACGGTGGCTCATGTCTGTAATCCCAGAACTTTGGGAGGCTGAAATGGGTGGATCACTTGAGGTCAAGAATTTGAGACCAGCCTGTCAACCATGGCGAAACCCTGTCTCTACTAAAAATACAAAAATTAGCCAGGCATGGTGGAGTGTGCCTGTAGTCCCAGCTACTCAGGAGGCTGAGGCAGGAGAATCGCTTGAACCTACGAGATGGAGGTTGTAGTGAGCCAAGATCGCATCACTACACTCCAGCCTGGGTGACAGAGCAAAACTCCATAACAAAACAAAACAAAACAGAAAAACACACACAAAAAAATGAGGTACATATACAGTGAAATATTATTCAGCTTTGAGAAAGCAGGAAATTCTGACGTATGCTACAACATGGATGAGCCTTGAAAACATTATGCTAAGTGACATAAACCAGTCACAAAAAGACAAATATTTGATTCCACATATGTGAGGTATCTAGAATAATCAAATTCATGGAGATGGAAAGTAAAACGGTGGTTGCCAGGGAAAGGGGAGGTAGGATTTTGGGAGTTACTGTTTAATGGACACAGAGGTTCAATCGTGGAAGATGAAAAAAGGTCTGTGGATAGACGGTGGCAATGCTCACATAACAATGTAAATGTTTTTAATATCACTGAACGGTACATGAAAAAATAGTTAAAATGGTACATTTTATTTTGCATGTATAAAAGAACATCAGTGTTTTTTGTTTATTTTGTTTGTTTATTTTTTTTGAGACGGAGTCTTGCTCTGTCACCCAGGCTGAAGAGTTGGGCACAGTCTCGGTTCACTACAACCTCTGCTTCCTGGGTTCAAGCGATTCTCGTGCCTCAGCCTCCCGAGTAACTGAGGCTACAGGTGCATGCCACCACACCCAGCTAATGTTTGTATTTTTTGGTAGAGATGGGTTTCACTGTGTTGTTCAGGCTGGTCTCAAATTCCTAGCCTCAAGTGATGCACCTGCCTTGGCCTCTCAAAGTGCTGGCATGAGCCACCATGCCCGGCTTCATTTTTCAGTGTTCTGTTCTGAGACATCTAGGCTTCCACAGTGCTGGAATTAGAAATCCCCGTGGGACTGATTTTTTTTTCAGGTCATGATGTCTACTGGACAGTGAACTTTAGCTACATATCAATACCCAGCCAGATGCCAAAGACTGTGAAAACCAAGATGACAGCCTAGGAATTCAATGTCCTGCGTCACTGAGTGGCCCGTGGTGTTTCTTTTCTTCAGTGACTATCCTAAATTAGTTACTTATTTTATATCATGTTATTTATAGGTTCCATTATGATCTTTGATAATAGCAACAATGCAATTCTTCTTTGAGGAATAGATCCGCATTTCATGTCAGAAGAGCATGGATAAATTTATGTGTCAGAATAATTTGACTTGAAATCTTATCACCTTGTGTGTGTGTGTGTGTGTGTGTGTGTGTGTGTGTATGCATGCTTTATTCTTTCATTCAGTCTTTGGTTTCTTCCACAAATATTTACTCTTATGTATTAGACACTATCTGGGCCTAGTGTCTAGAGGACACAGAGGTGAATAAGACAAATTTTCTGCCCAAGTTCTAATGGGGGAAGAAACAGTACCTAGATCAGCAAATAAAGTAGCATCAGGTAATAGGTCTGCAAAGAATACAAAACAGGATAATGAGAGTGTGATGTGAGAAGGGGCTGTGTTGACTTGAAGGTGCTCGGGAAAGGAGTCCCTGGGGATGATACTGAAACAGGAGAGTTTCCTGATCCCCCTCGCAGGACATGTGACAGGGGTGTGGCTCCTCTATTTGGCTGCTGCTGTTCAAAACCCCATCCAGGAGGGGAGCCTACAGATGGACAGGTGAAGGAGCCCAAGTGGGCGTGTGTTACAGTGTGACCTTTTAGTTTTGCTGTCCACAGATGTCTTGAGGGTTAACCAGCTCAATGGACCCTCTGCCTTTCTGCAAGGGTAGAGGGTCAGTGTCACAGCTTTGTGTATCCCAAGGTCTTGTCCAGTATCCTGGAAAAATCAGGTTACACCCAGACTCAAAGGATGAATGAGGGAGTTTTATTGAGAGGTGTGGGTGGTTCTCATCAGGATGGATGGGGAGCCAGAAGTTGGGAATGGAGTGGGAGGACGATCGTCCCCGGAGCCTGGTCATCCAGCTGTCGAACTCCTCTCTGACCGTCCCCAGCCAATTCCTCTGGGCGTTCCTACGTTCCTCCTCCTCCTCTTTCTCTGCCACATCATTCTGCCATCCGTCTGCTTGTCTCCTCGTCTCCTTGCCTGCTGGTCTGCTCTGGAGCCTGGGGTTCAGGATTTATGTGGGCACAGGATAGAGGACATGGCGGCCCGAAAGGCAACTTTTTGGGTGTGAAAACAGGAATGCCTGTTCTCATTTAGGGCTGTGGGTATCCAGGCTTGAGGGTAGGGCCTTTGCCTGGGAACTGCCCTCTTCGCCCCAGTATTTCCCTGTCTCCTGTCTGTATCAATATTTGACATTGATGATGAGGAGACTGCAAGTATCTGGGGAAAGAGCTTTTCACAAAGAGGAAGTATCAAGAGCCAGGAATCTATCCGAGTTAGGATTAATTTCGTTAGTTATCTAAATCCTATCAGAGAAAACAAAAATCCAAGCAGCTGAGGACTAGATTGGTGAATATTACCCTTACTGTAGGTGACTTCTTAAAACATGCATTTGTGAAACGAAAATAGCCAGACATTCATTTAAATCAGTAGCAATTACTTTTCAAGACTGAAATTAGGCAGCATCTGTGCCCCTCCCTCCCCTCACCGTTTAAGCAATGGGAGAATATTCTTTTCACTACTTGCTGTATTGTGCATATATTTAATAGGTAAACTATGAGGGTGATAACAGTTTTGCTTGAACTTCATAGTAACGACTAAAAAAACCAACAACATAGCTCTTTGTATGAATGTTACAGCATTATAGCCTCTTTGCATAAATCAGGTGTCTTGAATTGTTGAAGGGCTTGAACCTCCCAGTTTATCAATCAAAATTTCCATTTAACTGCCAAGTGTCACCTCTGTATGCTCTATAGATGAAAGTCACAGGTATAATCATACAGATAACATATACAAGTGTCAATCAACTTGCCAGTTCAGCTCTTCTTTCATTGAGGAATAATAAACCTCAAATATGTTTGCATTTTGCATTTCTGATTTATATACCACTCAATAGTGCCCCATTTAATCTGTTCACCTGTTGTTGCTTTGTTCTGAATTTCATGGCTCTGTTGTTTTAAGCTCTCTCTTGCATACATTTTCAGAGGGAGGCTGGTGATTGTGACCTGTTGGTTTTGGGGAAGTTGGAATGCTGCCACTGTCTGAATTGCCTGAATAAAGAAAAGTAGGTCCTGTAATTATTGTATTTTCTCCCCAGCATGTGATTTGTGATTGATGATACATGCATAGGGAGCTTTCTGCATTAGACTGGCTGATCCCTCCACTGTGGCATTAATGTCACTGTCACTGTGCTCGAAGCTACAGTTTGTTAGGCAACTCTAGCATGGGAAAATGAGCATGGACTTTTTTTAATGTATTTGAAATAGCTACATGCTGACAGATGTTCCCACGTGCTTGCTGATGGCAGTGATTGGGGCTCCTAGAAAGCCCGGGAAATTAAAAGAAAGAAGAAAATGTTAGTTGAGGTTCTAGAAGGAGAGATGATAGAGGCATACAAGAGAAAATTTTACGAAAAAAGAAAATCCACGAATCTCTACAAATTTCCTTCAGGTCTAACTCCTGCCTCTCTCACCCTGCCCACGCCATAGAGAAGCATTCAAGACAGAAACTATTTAAATGGGAGGAAATTCAGTATTAAGAGAGCTATCCTTCCATGGTGCTCATTTGCAAAGCAAAACAAACACACATACAAAAAACCCAAAGTAAATTAAGGTGGTCTTTTCCTTTTCCTTTTTTTTTCATTAAAAAGTGCCTATCACAGTGTTTACTTGGTAGGCCAATTATTTCAAAAACTGGGTTTCAAGGAAAAAGCCACTTTCTGGCAGAGACCTTACGTGACAAGTTCCGTTCCTCAGTGGATTAAAATGGTTGAGAGGAGATGCTAACATAACTTCAACTAAGGCAGTGTGAACACACCACTGTAATAATTCATTTAGAATGATGACACCTGAGACCTAATTTAAAAGTCCTAGATGAATACCAGTCTCACATTCAACCCTGAGGGCTGCCGCAAACATACGTAAGAAAGTCTAAGAACCATAGTGAGTCTAATTGAATTGGACTTAAACGGACCATTGAGATGGCCTCACTGAGCTCAAGGGAATTCACATTGTCTATACTGTATCAGAATCACAGCTTGAACTGAATAACTGGTTACATTCAATCATGTTACTGTAACTCATGCTCCAGGTAAAGGGGAAACCTTTTGCTATCAGCAAGACTGGATGGAAAACAATTTCAAATCACTTTAAACCCAGTTGGCAACTACTTTGCCAATTATGGAATCCAGTGGGAAAGGTGTGTTGGAGGGCTCAGGACTAAATGATTTATGTCAGGCATCGGGGCCTCCCGAGGAATGCGGGCGAGTATTCGGAGGAGGGGCGTGTGGCTAATTATTTCTCCTAAGAATACTTTAGTGAGGTAATTTGTGCCTGCAGATGAGTCACACTGCAGGCTGGATAAAAGGCGAGGTAAGCACAGAAATTCCTAAGATCCCATTTAGAGATGGATAAAGAGGGAGCCTAAAGATTCAAATACACGTTCTCATCTCTTCACTCTGAAACATTCGGAGATAAAAAATATAAAGAGCAAACTTAGTTCGCTGCTCTAACAGGCAAGTTGGGATCAAAGTCTGTAATTTGTAGTGCAGGTATTGCATTGGCTGCTTTCTAACACAGACTCACTGGCACAGGTGACATGCTATAATGCATCAGATGGATGAGTGTGAATCTGGGGTCCTTTATAATGACCCTGAGAAATGGCTTTTTTTTGGTCCTAATTTATTTTAGATGACTGTGGCTGCAGAGATAAGAATTCCTATCCTACTCAATGCCTTCTAAAGAAGGATGTCACCATTCTCTGGGATTCATGTATGAAGGTCTCCAGCTGAGAGATGATCCTGAAAGTTATCCCAAGGGTAATGAGTTCTCCTACCCCACCTCAAACAAATAAAAAGGATCATAGAATTCCACTATAGAAACTTACAGTAGAGGCGGATAGGTTTCTTGAGTAGTCTTTTCAGATCCTTTCCTTATTGAACACTTTTTAAAGGTGTTTTGAGTAATCTGGAGGAGATTATGAGTGCTGTAATGATATGAAATCTAGCAGCGGGGGGTCCATTTGAAACCTCACGCGACTGTGTCTGTACAAGGCTGGCACTCCTGCTTTCTCGTCTATCCTCTCTTCCAGCAGCTGCCTGCCATCATTACAGCTAATAGAGTGGGTTAAACTTTTGGGCTAGCTGGCGGCTCTGAGTATCTCTCTAATGGTTTCCATTGTGTGCATCCCTGGAAAACACTTCTGACCAATGAACCCCTAACTGCAAATGACACAGGCAAGCTTCATTGAAAATGACACCACTGGAGGGAACCTTGCACTCATTTGGGATGTTTCCTCACTGGGGAAAGAAGGCCATTTCAGCAGTTACACCAAAGAGACATTGTCATGTGGCATTTACTTTTCTAAGGCACAGAACAAAGCAGTGGGGGTAGACTGTGCTCCTACATGCTAACTATATGTTTAGCTGTGCGATGCCAAAATGAGAGTCCCTGCGTGTCCAGAGGAGAGAAATTGCAGTCTTCCCAGTCCATCCTCATACAGGGTGGGGAATGTGGACATCAGACAATCTAAATGAAATAGGATCCATGTCTGGAATCAGTCTTGTTTAAATGCAAAGCTTGTGACAAATGGGAGTTAAGTACCACCGAAAGGGAGTGTGGCATGGGAGGGTCTGAGACTGCTCATCTAGGGTGCTGCATTCTGTTAAGTACGTCCGATTGAAGAAGCAACCCAAACAGACTTTGTGTGAGCAATAAGCCCGTTTATTCACCTGGGTGCTAGCAGGCTGAGTCTGAAAAGGGACTCAGCGTGGAGGTGGGGGGCAGAGCAGGCTTTATAGGCTGGGGCAACGAGTGGAAAGTTACAACTCAGAGTTGGTTGTTGTTAACTCAGTGGGTTAATCGGTCGGCTGGAACAGGAATCCATTGTCCTTCTTCTTTGTGGTCTGTTTCAGACTTTCAGGCTCCAGGAAGCCATGTGGAGACCTACGTGTGGGTTACAGAATTCATAATGGCTTGACATAAGTGCTGCCATCTTTGAGGGACGTAACACCTTCGAATTCTTGGTTGCAACCAAATACGTTGCTTTGAGTGAGTTTCTTCACTTTCTGGATTTCCTTCAGTTTCCTCTGTAACCTGAGGTAGGTAGACCAGATGGTTTAATCTAATCCAACAGTTGTTCACTGAGTGGTCAGTTTGTGTCAAGATTTGTGCTAGGCAATGGGGAGACTATGGGAATAAAACGTGTCCTGCTGGCGTCCTTTTGGATTTTAAAGTTTAACAAGTAAGACTAATATTAAAAGACGATTTTAAGATGATGCATTTTAGCAAGCCAGAAGCATACAGTGCTACAGAATAAAGTGACCACCTTTGAGCAGTCAGAGACAGCTTCTTGAGGTAAGTTGTTGAGGTGGAGCCTGCAGGATAAGGAGGTTTGGGTTGAGCATGAAGGCTAAGGAGGAGAGAGCCAGGAAAAGATGGGAGCGGGATAAGGTAGAGGAGCATTTCAGATGAACTAAGCATTTGTGAAAGCTCTGCACAAGAAAGAGGTTGGGACTGGATTGCAAAACATAAAAGTGGAAATGTGGGTCAGGTGGAGGGTTACACACGATGTGATAAGCATACATTTTGTCCTTGTACTGAGGGCAGTGCAAGCCACAGAAGTAAATTCCACTGCAGAGTGTGGGTGAGGAGGAAGATATCTGAGGTTCCCTGAAGACTCAGCATTCTGGGGCTTTCCACATGGTTGTCTGACCTCTCTAGAGGAATGTAGTATTCAGGTGCAGGCCAGAGAAGAGGACACAAGGCAGTGACCCCAGAAACTCCCCTCCAGTCTACAGCTGGTTGAAGCCTAGCATATAAAGGTGGATTTGCCTGTGCAGGTGGGATTTGGTGCCTTTGGCCTCAGCCCCAAGAGATGAAGTCAGCCTCGCCCAGACTCTGGGTCATGCTCTTTAGTTCTCAGACTCACCAGGGGCTTGTTAAAGAAATGAGAGGCTATGTTACATTACCCAAGTCTTCTTGACAAGGGAGAACATGGTAAATGGAACCCCTCAGAACTTCAGCCTCTTCTTGATCACCTTTCTTAGGGCAAGGCTTTCTTTTGGTTTTTAATTTATTTTATTTTGAAACGGAATCTCACACTGTCACCCAGACTGGAGTGCAGTGGCATGATCTCAGCTCACTGCAACCTCTGCCTCCCGGGTTCAAGCAATTCTTCTGCCTCAGCCTCCCAAGTAGCTGGGATTACAGGCTCCTGCCACCACACCCGGTTAATTTTTTTTTGTATTTTTATTACAGACGGGGTTTCACGATGTTGGCCAGGCTGGTTTCAAACTCCTGACCTTAAGTGATCCTCCCGCCTAGGTTTCCCAAAGTGTGAGGATTACAGGTATGAGCCACTGCACCTCTGTCAAGACTTTTGTTTAGAATATATTTTTATTTCAATAATTTTTGGAGTATAAGTGGTTTTTGGCTACATGGATGACTTGTTTAATGGTGAAGTCTGAGATTTTAGTGTACCCATCACATGAGTGGTGTGCACTGTATCCAATGTGTAGTTTTTTAATCCCTCACACTAACCCTACCCGCCCCCTTCTGAGTCTCCATAGTCCATTATACTAGTCTATATGCCTTTGCATACCCATAGCTTAGCTCCCACTTATAATTTAGAACATGTGGTATTTGAGTTTTCATTCCTGAATTACTTCACTTAGAATAATGACCTCTAGTTTCATACAAGTTTCTGTAAAAGACATTATTTCACTCTTTTTTTTATGGCTGAGTAGTATTCCATGGTGTATGTATACCACATTTTCTTGATCCACTCATTAGTTGATGGGTGCTTAGATTGGTCCCTTATCTTTGCAATTGTGAATTATAGGGCAAGACTTTCTGAGACTTCCATTTGCTATTCCTCTATCCATCCCTGGGGGTACAAAGGTATTTGGCAACGACTGGAATTCATTCACAGGGAGTCTCCATAGCACCTCACATTAGGTGACACTTAATAGTGATGATAATAGTTTATGGAGTCTACTAAGTAATGGAATTTTGAATCCCTTCTCCCATTCGAAAATCTTGACAACCCTGTGAGAGAGATATGCTCACCTTACCGATGAGGACGAGATCTTGGCAAAGTAGGTATGTTGCTCATATCACACAGTTAGTAATTATTGTATACTCCTGGATTTAGAACTTCAAATAACCCATGCTACCTTCTAGGGAAGCTTCTGCTGTGTGTTTGGGGGGTTAGGTGAGAGAAAGGTGAATTTTAATCTCCTAACATGCTCACCCCTTTTTCCTGCTTTGTGGGGGTTATAAGTGAAATAACCCCAGTGCTGTGGTGCAGTCGTTAATCTTGTAGCAAGACAGGTGGAATGTGGGTCTGTAGGTGGCCCTAGCATGGCGGGGATAGCTATGTGCATTCACCTGTTTCTATGCAGGTCATACCTACCAGCTCGCATTTGATTCTGACATGATTCTGGGCAGTGTGACTTGTCTTCTGCCCCTCTGGAGAGATGGGGCCTGTGACTGCTTTGGGAATTGTCCTTGCTTTCGGGAAGAACATCAGTTGTGTGTTTGTTTAGATAAGGCACTCCTTGTATTTGGAATCTAACTCCAAAGTTAATAGCAGAGGTGGCGATAACAAAAACCCATACTCACGTAGGAAGGAAGGTTCATAGGGAAGGATGACTAGCAAGAGTCAGACAAGGGTGCTATTTTCCAGTTTTTGTGTGTGTTCTCCTTTGGAAGGTACAGGCCCTGCTTAAGTGTTCTAGAAATAAAACAAAAATGGGGGCAAAGCTTCTCCATATTCCCTGTTTCACAAAGAATTTTTGATGCCATTTTCTTTTCAAGCAAATATAAGTAAGTGAGTTGAAAGCAACTATCATCCAGAGTGTTAAAGCTTCTTTCAAGTTTTGAGTTCTTTGTGGGTTTTGTGCTAATGTTTTTCTGATAGAATAGGGCCCAAGAATGAAATATAGAAGAGGAGCTGTACATTCAGACACTAAATGATCCATTCTTGTGGCATAGTAAGGGATTTAGATTCTTTAAAATCTGTCTAACAGGACAGGCACAGTGGCACATGCCTGTAATCCCAGCACTTTGGGAGGCTGAGGCTGGTGGATTACCTGAGGTCAGGAGTTCAAGACTAGCCTGGCCAACATGGTGAAACCTCATCACTACTAAAAATACAACAATTAGCCGAGCGTGATGGCATGCGCCTGTAGTTCCAGCTACTCAGGAGGCTGAGGCAGGAGAATTGCTTGAACTCAGGAAGTGGAGGTTGTAGTGGGCTGAGATCATGCCACTGTACTCCAGCCCAGGCAACGAGAGCAAAACTCTGTCTCAAAAAAAAAAAAAAAATCTAACAAAAATTAAATGTTTAATTTTTTGATAGAATTAGTAGGATAACTATTTTTAGTGATAAATTATTTTAAAACTACTTTTTAATTTAGGAAAAAAAATGACATCTAGAGAATAATCCAAGGTTCAAGCAGTAATTCTGTGATAGGCCACTGAGAATACAAAGATAACTAAATCAAAGTCTGGGGTCTCTGTGCAGCTGCACCTGGCCACTGTAAATGAGGAGACAGAAAGACCACGTCACTGGCTGAGTGCTATGGGGACGGGCAGAATCGGCCACCTCCCCTGACCTTCCTGGGAGAGGGCTGCCTCTTCACATCAAGAAGGTCAAATGCAAAGAGGCTGGTGTGCTTGGGCCATCTCCTGGGAATGGGAGCCCCATAACTGGGGTTAGTGGTGGAAGGAACTCCAAGATCACATGTGCCTCCACTCAAAAATGCCCACTGACCTGGAAACAGGCCACCCTATGAGTGTTGGGCGTGGCTTTGCCTCTCCCCTGATGTGTGGCCTCAGCCACTTCTCATGACTTCTTGGGCCTCATTGTGCCCATCTGTGCTTTGCAGGGCTTGGCTCAGACACCCTGTCCTGGCATTTCCCATTTCCGCCTCAACACTTAAGAGTGGACACAGTGGAGCGAGTATGTCTCCACACTCACACTGCCTCAGAATCTAGTGTTCCGATAACTTTTCTGGGAGGAGTTGAAAATCTTGCTGAAACCCAGTTTCACAATTTCCTTGCTTCACTTTTCAAAGAGCCAGGGCATTTTATTTGCTACCCACTGCTTAATTGTGGTAACTCACAGCACAGTTAAGGTCTTATTGAGGAAGAAAAGACTTTGATCACCTTTAACAACTCCTGGAAATCCCTCTAAATGCCTCTGCTAATTCTCACCTCTTTTAATAGTGTTGATATGTTCAGTCACCCCTGTCCCACCCACTCACACACCCTACCTAGGGTTCCCCAGGCACAGATGTTCACTGACTTAATTGTCTTAGAAGCTATTGCTGAAATAATGTCTGTGATATCAATAGCGTTGGGTGTCCGAGTCCAGCTCACAGGGAAGGAACAGGGCTGTGAGCACATGACTCAAGCCCTCATTTCGGCTCTGCAGCTTCCTTCCCCGACCTCTGCAGTGGAGGCAGAGGTGTGAGAACCCAGCTCTGTTTCTTGGCCTCAGGGTATCAGTAAGATGACCAGGCTGGGGGCTGGGATGGGGAAGAGAGGGGCCATGCCTCATGTACTCTTGTGTTTCTTTCAGGAATACAAGAGAGACTTTCCCCCTTGATCTCAAGCCAGAGGAAATCCTTGTTAGGCCACAACAAGGTTCATGTTCTTGTGTACAACCCCACTCTGGGTCTGCTTTGCACAGTGTCTCCTTTTTCTGTCTCCCAAGGAGTGCGGTTCTGCCAGACTGGAGTGTTTTAAAAGAGTGCATTAGACCAGGCATGGTGGCTCATGCCTGCAAATCCAGCACTTTTGGAGGCTACGACAGGAAGATCATATGAAGCCAGGGATTCAAGACCATCCTGGGCAATATAGTGGAACCCTGTCTCTACAAAAAGTTAAAAAAAAAAAAAAATTAGGTGTGGTGGTGTGTGCCTGTAGTCCCAGCTACTTGGGAGGCTGAGTGGGGAGCATTGCTTGCGCCTAGAAGTTGGAGGTGACAGTGAGCTGTGATTGTGCCACCACACTCCAGCCTGGGTGACAGAGCAAGATCCTATGTCTAAATATATCCATATTGACTCCTAGTTCCTAAGAAGAGGGGGCACACCATGCTGGTGGGAAGTGGGTTGGGGGGCACATGGGGAAGCGCCAGGGTGGGGGTCAGGAGGCAGATGGAGAGGGAGAAGCTGTACAAAGAGCCCTTATTGTGTTTTCTGTGGAAGGAATGGGCAACAGAGGGTAAGCAGGTTTTGGATAATTTTAGGCTAGTTTGAAGAATTTCAGTGGGCTCTGGGACATAGGGGCTGTCCTTAGTTGTCTGGTACCTGGCCGTGGGGTGAGGGTAGTGGCCTGATGTGTAAGAGCTGGTAGAACGGGTGGTAGTGGCCTTGGCTCTGGATTGGTTGGTTTGCATTTAAAAAGCAGCTCTTGGGAGGGTTGCTTACTATCTCTAGAAAGTGGCTAATCCTGGGAGGGGAGGGGCAGTCTCTCCAAAGTCAGCAAAACCCCAGATGTCAAAGCATCAGAATACAGAAAATATGTGATTAATACACGTGGACATCATCACCTAAAGCCAGACCAGGGTCCTTGGGGCCACCTATCTTTTCTTTCTTTTCTTTTCTTTTTCTTTTCTTTTTTTTTTTGAGACGGAGTCTTGCTCTGTCACCAGGCTGGAGTGTAGTGGCCCGATCTTGGCTCATTGCAACCCGTGCCTCCCAGGTTCAAGCGATTTTCATGCCTCAGCCTCCCGAGTAGCTGGGATTACAGGCACATGCCACCACGCCTGACTAATTTTTGTATTTTTAGTAGAGACGGGGTTTCATTATGTTGGTCACCCTGGTCTCAAGCTCCTGACCTTGTGATCTGCCAGCCTCAGCCTCCCAAAGTGCTGGGATTACAGATGTGAGCCACTGCGCTTGGCCTTGGCCTCTAATTTTTGATCTGCCCCTGCACATCTTTGTTCCCATAGGAAGGTCACCTGACGCCTTCTCTGAGCGGCAGCTTTCAGAAGAGCAAAGGAGGGACTGGAGCAGATAACCTCTAAGAACACTTTCAGCATGACATGTCCTCTTACCTTTTTGAGGGAAAAGAGTTTTATTGAGATATAATTCACATACTATAAAATCTGTCCATTTAAAGCGTACAATTCACTGTTTTTACCATATTCATAGTGTATATAACCAGGAGTATAATTTTAGAATATTTTCATCACCCTAAAAAGAAACCTCATACCTATTAGCAGTCACACCCCATTCCCTCCCCACAATACCCTTTCTCCAGCCCCAGGCAACCAGAATCTACCTTTTATCTCTGTCAATTTGCCTATGTGAAACATTTCACATAAATGGGGTCATACTATATGTGAACTTTTGTGACTGGCTTATTTCACTTAACATAACGTGTTCAGGATTCAGCCATGTTCTAGCATGTATCAGTAATTCATTCCTTTTCATAGCTCAGTAATTCATTCCTTTTTATTGCAGAATAATACTCTGTTGTATTGTATAATAATTTATTCACCCATTCACCAGTTGATGGGTATTTGGGTTGTTTCCTCTTATAGGTCATTATCAATAATGTTGCTAGGAACATAATTCATGTGTAAGTTTTTGTGTGAATATGTGTTTCCATTTCTCTTGGAAATGAACCTAAGGATGAAATTGTTGCCTCCTATTGTAACTCTATGCTAAACATTTTGAGAAATTGCCAAGCTGTTTCCAACATGGTAGCACTGTTTTACATTCTCACCAACAACTTATGAGGGTTCCAGTTTCTCCACATCCTCACTGTTAGAGTTTGACTTATCTGTGTTTCCTCCAAAATTCATGTTGAAACTTAATTCCCAATGTAACAATATTAGAAGGTGGAGACCTCTGGAGGTGATTAGGTCATGAGGGCTCCACCCTCATGAATTGGATTAGTGCCTTATAAAAAAGGCGTTCACCCCTTTTGCCCTTCTGCTTTTGGCTATGTGAGAACGCTGCTGGGAGAAGATGTATGGTTGGCTCTCACTGGGCACCAAATCTGGTGGTGTCTTGATCTTGGACTCCAGGACTGTGTGAAATAAATTTCTATTCTTTACATATTATCCAGTCTTGGGTATTTTATTATAGCAGCACAAAAGCATAAATGGAGTAAGACACTCTCCAACGTTTCTTGTTGTCTTTTGAATCACAGCCTTCCTAGTGAGTGTGCAGTTGTGCCTCGCATTGTGGTTTTGATTTGCCTTTCTCTGATGGCTAACGATGAGAATCTTTTCTTATGCTTATGGGTCAGTTGTTTAAATCTATTCAACATTTTTGCCCATTATTTTAATTGTGTTATTTATCTTATTGGGTTGTAAGAATTTCTGGTTTATTCTGAATGTAAGTCCCTTATCAGATACATATTATAATCAGCAAAACTTTTCTCCCATTCTGTGGATTGTCTTTTTACTTTTGATGGTATTATTTGGAGCACACATATTTTTAAGTTTGATAAAGTCTGACTTGTCTGTTTTTTCTTGTATTGCTTTGGCTACAAAAATGTTTTTAAAGAGCTCCATATTTTAGTTTGATTTTGAAAAAAATGAATATGTGTGCAAAATAAAAGAAATAACAACAGAACAGAAAGTAAAGAGCCTCTTTTGGCTGGGCATGGTGGCTCATGCCTGTAATCCCAGCACTTTGGGAGTCAAGGCAGGCAGATCATTTGAGGTCAGGAGTTTGAGACCAGCCTGGTCAACATGGTGAAACCCCATCTCTACCAAAAATACAAAAATTAGCCGGGCGTCGTGGCAGGTGCCTGTAATCCTAGCTATTTGGGGGCTGAGGGAGGAGAATTGCTTGAATCCAGGAGGGGGAGGTTGCAATGAGCCGAGATGGCATCACTGCACTCCAGCCTGGGTGACAGAACAAGACTCCAAAAAAATAAAAGCCTCTTTCTAACCCCTGACTTCGAGTCCTTCACTCTCCTCTCAACACACATTTGTATCTAATTCTTAAACATGCACATGCGCACACACAGATGAAGCATCCTATGTATATGGCTCAATCAGTTCTTTCTCTTGTTTTTTATTCACATAACAGTGTATCTTTGAAATATGTAGCTCTGTATTCATACCTTTACACTTACTGTTCTAGAAAATGTCAGTATTGTGTTCAGTTGGATGTGGGTACCAACATTTATTTAACCACTCCATTATGATGGATATTTTGGTTGTTTTTATCTTTTGCTGCTGATAATAATACTGCACTGAATAGACTTTTAGATTGGTTTTCACACTAATGTGCCAAGAATCGGATGAATTTCTGTAGCTGAATTTGTGGAGTCAAGGAGAGAAAGAGTACCCATTTAGACTCTACATACGTCAATAGTTTATTATTGAATATTTTTTATCTTTGCTAGGATGAAAGGTTAAAAGCTTGTATTTTATTATAGTTTTATTTATTTACTTTATTATGAGTTGAGTATCTTTTCATATTTCTTCTATAAATGTTTTTTGCATGTTCTCTCCCTTCCTCTTTTTCTATAGAATTTTTGCTTTTCTTATTAATTTTTTCGTTATGTATGAAGATTATATATTAAAGAGATTAGAGATTAGTTCTTCATCTTGCAACTATTTTTTCATTTTCCTTTAAATAACCATATTAATTATACATGTGCACATGATTTTATTATTTTTTTCTCTGCTAATTTTTTTTGATGTAATCATTTTTTAATTTTTTTCCTTAATGAGTCTAGGCTTTGTGTCTTACTTAGAAAGGCCTACCTACTCTAAGTTGCTACAGAAGTCCACATGATTTTCTAGTATTCTTTATTATAATTTAATTTTAGATGTCAATATTTCTCACATCTCTGGGATGTACTTTAAAATTAGGCCACAGAAGGCACTACATTCCACAATCCACTCCCCATCAAATAGTTATTTCAAGGAGATATTCCAATATTATTTTAAAAAATGTTCTTATTGTATCTTAAATTTCCTTATCCACTTTGGTCCATTTCTGGATACTCTCTTTTTTTCCATTGCCCTTTCTGTCTCTCCTTAGAGAAAGCAGCATGTTATTTTAATCGTTATAGCTTTACAATAGATTTTAATTTCTGGCACAGCCAGTTTCCTTAATTATTATTCTTTTTTAGAATTGTCATGATCATTCTTATATGTTTATTTATCTACGTAAGAGCAAAATTTGTATATGTTGCAAATTTTAAATTCTCTTTATGTACATATATTTTTTGTTCCAGTTACAAATAGATTTTTTATCATATTTTATTAATTGGCTGAAGCCATTGCTTTATGTATATTAATTTTTATGTTAATTTACTTTAAAATGATTTCTAAACTTTTTAAATTTCTTTTTTGGATATTCTAGTCAGACATTTGTATCATCTACCAGTAATGGTTACTTGCTTCTTCTTTATCAGTTGTTTATGTATCTAAGTTCTTACTCTTATCTAACTTGTTTTGGCTAATGCCTATAGAGCAATGTTAGTTATAGTAGTTACAGGCCAGGTGCAGTGGCTCACACCTGTAATCCCAGGACTTTGGAAGACTGAGCTGGGAGAGCTTGAAGTCAGGAGATTGAGATCAGTCTGGGCAATATAGTGACACTGTCCCTACAAAAAAATAAGAAAATTAGCTGGGCATGGTGGCACGTGCCTGTGGTCTCAGCTCTCCCCTTGGGAGGCTGAGGCAGGAGGATCACTGGAGTCCAGAAGTTCAAGCCTGCAGTGAGCCACTGTAGACCAGCCTGGTCAACAGAGTGAGACACCATCTCTAAAACAAAATAGTAGTGATAATTTTCCTTTGTTCCTGTTTTACAAGGATTGTTTTTTTGTTTTACCCTATTATGTGTGATATTTCTTTCTGGCTCAAGATAAAACTATTCTCTATTATACTAGACTACGTTATGCTATACTAGGCTGTCCTTGACATTTATGGGAGCTGGGACAGAAGTCCAACTGAAGGCCAGCAAAGAAAATTTGTAAATATTTTTAAATTGTTAATCAAGCTAAAACACTGTTAAGTGACAACTGTTTATCAAGAAAAATATCCTTCATCAAGCTCTGAAACCCAGATTCAAGTGTAGATTTCAGCACGTTTTAGGTCTTGTGCTGGAACGTAGCAGTGTGAAGAATTCAGGCCATTTTAGCCTGCTTTCTTTCTCGTATCATGCCTAGCTCTGACCCAAATTGAGGGTTCTAATGCTCAGCTCATGTGCTAGGATGCCACAGCCAAACTTTTAAGTTCTGTTTTCACCCTCTTGTAAACCAGGTACTCTTTGGTCATTGCCAGCACCTGGGGTGTGCACATTTGGGGAGTGTATTGTCTTCCCACTGGAGGATGAACATAGGGAAGATAATGTGCTACCTCAGAATTTGGCTTTAGGGACATCTGTGCAGAGAATTCTGTGGTCCTGGGTACCCTGAGGGTGGTCCAGCAGTGGGGGTGGGCTCTAAAGCATGGGGCTCAGAGCCCAGGATATGAGCACACAGCAGATATTAATCACTTTAAGGAAGTGATCTAACCCTCCTATTCTTATTAGGAGACTTCATCATTAATGGTTTCCAAATGTTTTCAAATGTGTTCTCAGAATTGATGATATGATTGTATAATTTTTTTTTGTTCCATTAAAATGATTTATTATATTGATAGATTTCTTAATATTGAACCATCCTTGCATTACTGCCATAAATCTCATTTGGCTTTGGTGCATTTTTATTAAGACTTTCTAAAGCCATGTTTCAAAGGAATTTGATTGAAATCTAACAAAGCTACCTCAAAATATAAAACAACAAAGGTATAATATATGTGAGATGGTTATTTCAGTCAATTAAGACATATGCCATGGAAAATCTTGTTTGATCTTGTGGTATTTGCAATTAGAGAGGAAGCAAGCATTAGGAGGTGAAGCCATTAAAGGTTTTCATCTCTTGCTTACAAGGGCTCTGGGAATAAGCACCTTTTCCTTGTAAAAAGCCACTTGTGAAAATTAAGTAAGTAATTACTTTTGGATGAAGGGGGTATATATTACTTGCTAATGAGACATCTACTTGGTCACAGTTACATTTTGAAAAAGAGAATAAATGGCCTCCAATCTTACCCTATATTTTATTCTCAGTCTTACTAGGAACCCCCAAAAATTCTAAAAATCAGTTCTGGTCTAGTAACTTGTGACTTACCATAGAGTCTTGGCTTCATTTATTGCATAAGAAAAATATAATCAGCCTCAATCAGTCTAAAAGTTTACCACTTCATTTAACCTTTTCATTTACATGATTGTTGCTGTTCTTGTCTTCAGTGATATTCCAAACTAGTAGTTTATTCAACATCTTCTTATCTGTTTCTCCTATTGTTTTGGGAAGAATTAGGTTTCTGAGGGTGATGAGAAGTTAGGATGAAGCCGATTTGCCCAGGTACCTAGCTGATACTGAATAAATATGCACTGAACAAAAACATTAAAAACATATTTTTTTCATAAATATTTACTATGTTTTTCCTGCTTTAAGCACAATGCCCCATAGCAAATGAAAATGCTGTAAGCTTTATCTTTCTCAAGATAATCAAAGAAGGGTTTGCCTCTCCCTTGGAGTGAAGATAGGGTGTAAGCCTGGTTTTCGGTCGCCTGGTTCAGAATTACCTGGGTAGCTTTAAACACTTGGATTCCTAAGCCACATCCTAAGGGCACTACTACATAA
The DNA here is from genome assembly GCA_004027715.1 of Plecturocebus donacophilus. NCBI lineage: Eukaryota > Metazoa > Chordata > Mammalia > Primates > Pitheciidae > Plecturocebus > Plecturocebus donacophilus. Next base: position 34,505 of record PVKP010005767.1, on the reverse strand, counting down.
GATTTCTGGGAGTGGGACAGGGGACAACTGTATTTTAAAGAGTTTCCCTAAGCAAGTCTTTCCGTACATCCAAGTTTTTGGTTGGAGGGTCTCAGATTTCATCGTCAGGCTTGGGGCACATACCAGTTACGAACTGGCTGTGGCAGCTCCCTGGCTCTGGAAGAAAAAACACCAGCCTAGCTTTTCAGCACTTCTTTTGTCTGTTTTCTTCAAGCAGTGAGGCACTGGTGAAGGAAACACAAAATCTTATATAGATGCTAATGAACTTCCTTCAATTTTATAATGAATAGTCATAACACAGTAGATAGATGAATTGTTTACAATGAGTAGTTGTGTCATAGCATCTAGCTGAGTATAGGTTCTGCAGGTGACAGCCGAACAGGATCGGGCTCTTTGCCTAAATTCATCCTCACTCCTATGTTAACGTAGTAAACACACAGGGAATGCTGCCAGCGAAGGTCAGGTACTGTTTGTCCCCTGGCAGCACATTGTACTGACATTCTACTTTTCATGCTTGGAGGTTAGTTTTTATGTATCCAGGTTGTTGGATTTCCAGGAAATAATGAATCTGGAGAGCCATGTGTAATTTATAAGTACTAGAATATTAGAAGATCATTCTAAGATGGTAAAAGGTTTAAATCCTATAACATGTGGACAGAATTAAGTAATCAAAATTTTCAAAGTACTTGCTTCATTCTACATGCAGAGGCATCATTTCATCCTGTAATGAGAGAAATAATGCATTTATACTTCTCGGTTGTAACAGCTGAGATGTTGCTTGTATTTATTTTCTAATAGGATGGTATTTAAAAGGCAAACAGAGGAGCTTGCTTTAATTGTTACAATAAATTTATCTTTACTATCAATTGGAAAAATAATTTACTCTAAATGATGTGATTTCTTAACATTTGTTATTGGGAGGAAGAAATAAACATGAAGTAAATGAATTTAGGCTGTGGAGACAAGTAGGTTTCTGTACAGAGATGACATGTTGCTATTTTTGTAAATAACTTTGCTTTTTCAAGAAATCAATACATACTACTGAAGAATTTTTGGAAAATATAGAAATGTGTAAAGCACAAAATAAAAATTGTTCACTGAGTGTTCTATTTCAGTTGCCTAATATATTAACTTGTTTTCAAGGAAAAGGAAGTGGGAAAAAGTTAGCTTGTATTTTTAGGGCAACTGCTGGGCATTGTGTTATTCAGATTTATATATGTCATCTCATTTAATTCACCCAACAATCTTATGTGACAAGAATGATCATTCTCCATTTTCTAGACTATGAAATTTGAAGCTCTGAGACATCAATTAACTTGCTTGAGTTGAACCAGCTACTCAGTGCAGAGCTGGTTTGTCTACCTTTAACGTCTAGGCTCCTTTTGCTAATCAGAGTGATTTGTTTTCAAGTCTATTCAGCTTCGCTTTGGCACTAAAATAGATTTTCCTTTTCATACATATGAAAGTAGTTACTCAAAAATTGTACTTCGGTGTGTTAACTCTGATGGGTGAGTATGGTCTGAACAGGAGAATCCAGGATCTTTTCACTGACAGTGACTAGAAAGATACTTCAAGATAGAACTCCTTAGTGGGAAGAGAAAGGCTTGGACCAACCAATCTCTAAGGAAAAGGATACAGAGTTATCTGACTTGACTCTGTTCTGTGCAGAACAGAATCAGTGTAGGGGTCAAATGCAGAGTTAGAGATGCAGGCAAAACCTGCCATGTGTATGTGTGCTTTAAAAATAATTCCAGATGGGAAGCTAAAATGATAAACATCATTTTCTGAAAATTAATTAAAAAACTCATTTTCTTCTGCTCCCAAGTTGGTCCCAGGCAAAACTGCATTTTTACTTCCAGAGACATGCTGAAGTTAGGAACCAGGCCATGTGGTGTGGTGGGGGTGGGAAGGGGTAGGTCAGGGTGGGAGGCGGGATCCTGGCACAGGTGTTTCTCATCTGTATGCTCTCATGCACGTCGCTGGTGGAAGAGGAGCTGTGCAGGAAAGCCCAGCATGAGAACATACAAAAGAATTGCCTGGCTTGGCCAATGCAGATGACATTGCCTCTCACTCAGCTCCTTGAATGCCTTGCCTCTTTCTCCTTGGTTTGCACAGGAAGGGGGACTCAGGGCAGGATGCACAGCTGAGGCTGGCCAGACTGTCTTGTGCAACTACTGCCTCCTACAGTGGTGCCCACCAGCTCTGAAGCCCCATCAACCTTGAGCGTTTGGTGGGAGGTGATGGTGAGAGATGTCTGCCTCCCTGCCAATGCCAAGATCCTTCTTATAAATGGAGATGAAGCTGGGGTGCCCCTGGAAGTCCTTGGCCTCTTTCCTGGACTGTGTGGCAGAACACAGGCTCACAAGGACAGATGACAAAGAGGGTGAAAGTTACTTTCAGGCACCCAGCCTTTATTTTTCTTGTATTTATTTCTCTTTTCTCAATGCCTGAATGCCCTTGCCACTTATTCTGATCAAAGTCTGTTTCTACTTCCCTTGTATCAGTCTTTCCCCAAGATGGGTATTCATGCTTCTATGGAAAAGGAATGATTTGTAGCTGGTATTTGAACAAATATTGCTTATTTGAATAGTTACAGATAATTTAAGGTATTTACCAAATAGGAAAGATTAAATAAAACCCAGATTTTTAATAGATATTATTGCATCAGTTGTTGTTTTAGGTGCAATAAATAATAAGCTGCTATAACGAAGAGGTCCTCAAGATACAGCATCTTTTTTGTTGTTGTTGAGATGGAGTCTTGCTCTGTCACCAGGCTATAATGCAGTGGCATGATCTTGGCTCACTGCAACCTCCGCCTCCTGGTTTCAAGTGATTCTTCTGCCTCAGCCTCCCAAGTAGCTGAAACTACAGGTGTGCGCCACCATGCCCAGCTAATTTTTGTATTTTTAGTAGAGATGGGGTTTCACACTGTTGGCCAGGATGGTCTCAATCTCTTGACCTTGTGATCTGCCTGCCTCGGCCTTCCAAAGTGCTGGGATTACAGGCGTGAGCCATCACGCCCGGCGATACAGCATCTTAAATAAGGGTTTGTTGTCTCCAATGTAACTGTGTGGAGCTTGGGTCCCTGGACTTGTTTAGGAACCTGGATTCTTTCCGTGGTGTCATTTCATCATCCTCTACAACATTGTCCTCCTCTGGGAGATTGAAGCTGCCATGTGACCATACTGTTTCTAACTTGTTAGAAGGGAGAAAGAGAAGAACTTCATGGCAAGGGATTCCTTTTAAATAAGTAGAAGTTTCACATATTGTTTCTGTTGATATTCTGTTCTCACACGGTTGTACCCTGCTGCAAGGGTTACTGGGGGGCAGTGTCCACATCTAGAACTCAGTGGTGTGGGTGTGCTGTCTTGCCCCTAACAGGGACAGAATGAAAATCAGGGGCCAATGGCAATCTCTGCCACAGATTAAACATGAATTCAGAGAAAACTAATAGGTAACAAATAGTACAAATTGTACACAGATGGTATAGAGCAAAATTGCAAAGGAGGTAAGGGAATGACTGAGGCTTAGGAAATACTGCACATGAATGATGGATCAAGTTTAAAATCTTCTCTTGGTCAACAAAACAGAAGACTAATTGAAGTGTAGCAGAAAGTGGGTTGGGCTTGGATCAAGCAATTGTGAGTTCTAGCTTTTCACTTTTCCCTGGGCTATGTGTTCTGGGTCTGCCACTAACCTAAAATTTAAATTTAAATTTAGGTTAATCATAATTTCTTCTTGTAGCATAATCTGCAAAAAAAGTTATTGGTTGAATGCTGAGGCTCCTTTCATACTTAAAGTTCTTGTGAATTTCTCATTGTAGAGCTTCATCTTCAACAACTTATAGGATAGGACATTTTTGGATGACTTAGAGGTGTAGACACCCCTGAACCTCAGAAATCTCTACTCTAGGTGGATTGTTTCTCTTTCTCTCTCTTTCTCTCTCTCTCTCACACACACACACACACACACACACACACACACACGTGCACACACACAGTGGTGAAGTGGTCTTAGCACTTGTGAATTGATCCCCATAAAACCACATACCCAGCCCACTCCTCTCTGCCCAATCCCTAATTCCAGTGTGATACCAAAGAGGTGGCCCTCCTGGGACAGTTAGTATAATTGCTGACAACATATGATCTGTAATCTTCTCCCAGGCTTGGTTACAGAGGAATTCTGGGCTCTGATTTTATTCTCCTCTTGGGAGGTGTGTGACCATTTTCCTTTTGCTGGTCAGCAATTAGAGGCTCCTGACAATGTGGTCAGTCAAAGCGTGCTCCCCAGAGGGAAGGAGAATCCCCTATATTTGGCAGTAAAGTTTCTCTTGATCTAGGCTTCCAGTGGCTTCTGATTCTCCTTTCCTTCCTGTTCTTGGGGATTTTTTTTGTTTTCGAATAGAGATTGAATAGGGAAAAATTGGGATTTTTATAAAACCTTGAAAGCAATACACAGGAAACAAGTTGTTGAACTCAAGAAATATGATAAACTCATACTATGCAGGGCAATATACTTGGTGTAGGGAGATGAAGAGAAAAGACATCATCCCTGCCCTAAGTCACTCACGAATCTTTCCATGATAGTTTAGGGGTAACCTGCTTTGAGACAGCAAGATTGACGAATGACATTTTTCAAAGTGTTCTATGGCACTCTTGACTTCTAGAGAAACTTGACAAGGATTTGCGGGCTACTCTACACATGAAATTAAAACTTTAAGTATTTTATGAACTCGTGAATGTTTTTCTAAATTGTAAGGATGGTAAAGAAAGAATTTCTTATCCTAATTCTTTTCCACTCTTCTTGCTCGTGAAACTTCAGGCAACAATGAGTGAGGATCACACAGGAAGTTGAGTATAAATGTTGCCACGTACAGTGATACATTTTTCATTCAACTTTCTTTATCATTCAGAGGAAAAAAGGAAAGAAAAGTGTCCATGATATTCACAATTTTATCCTCAAGCTTTTTTTTTTTAAACCATAATTTTAAAAATTATTTATTGATAATTGCAATAACAATAATAAATGTAAATGAGGCAGCTGTTTTCATTGGTTGTGAGTGTGGACTCCATAGCTAGGTTATCTGGAGTTGAATCCTAACCTTGTGATTTACTAGTCATGTGACCTGGGAGAAGTTACATGAAGTCTCTGTGCCTCAGTTTTTTCATCTATAAAATTGGATCAGTCAGTTATTATACTTACCTCCTTGCATTATTCTGAGGAAAATAAGTCTACATTTTTAAAGTATTTAGAGCAATGCCTGGTATGTATTAAATAATTGGAAGTGTTCACTAAACAAATAACTAAGTATAAAATTCAAATCCCCTTAACACAAATTGTTTACTATAAACTGGTATTGATTTCTTACTATGTGTTATGTACGTATATCTGTTTATACTTAACATTTTATCTCTTGATCAAGTTAGTGCAATTTAATTATTTAATACATAAATGTGACTAAAAGTTTTGCAAAACCCCTGGACTAGGTGCTTTCTAAAATGATCTTTCAGGTCAATAATTTGATCATTCTCTGAATGCAGCAAAATTCAATGGGATCTTTAAAAATAGGTCAGAGGTGTTCTGTTTATAAATCTTACTCATGACTGTAAAGCAGGCTGTTTTCCTTGTCCATTATTTCTCTTTCTCCCTCTGGCTGATAGCATGCAACTAGCATTTCCATATGGAAGTGCTGCATAAACTTTGTTGGAGAATTCATGAATGCCTAAAAGATTTTATGTTCCAAAAAGGGAAGGAGAAACCTCTATCACTTTAGTACATGGTAGAGAGTGACAAACCAGCCTGGCCAACATGGTGAAACCCTGTCTCTACTAAAAAAAAATACAAAAACAATTAGCTGGGCATGGTGGCACTCGCCTGTAATCGCAGCTACTTGAAAGGCAGAGACAGGAGAATCGCTTGAACCTGGGAGGTGGAGGTTGCAATGAGCAAAGATCACATCATTGCACTCTAGCCTGAGTGACAGAATGAGGCTCCATCTCAAAAAACAAACAAACAAAAAAAAGAAAGAAAAAAGAGTTACAAGGACTGCAGAGACACCAGTGAAAGGCTATAGTATTTGAAAAGAGAGAGAAATTATTTGCAAACTAAGAGCTTCATTGAAAGGTGATATTTAAACCAGGGCTTTAAGGGAGGATTTATCTATGTGGATGTGGTAGGAAGGAACATGGTGAGATCAATTCTGGACTCACTGAGTTGGAGATGCCTGTGGGACATTCAAGTGGAGGGGCCATGAGGGGCCTGAGAGAAGTCAGGGCAGGCATAAGCCGTGGGCGTCACCTGCCTAGAGGTAGCAGGTGAGGCATGAGTGTGGAGAATAGATAGGGAGGTGTTTAAGGCTTCTGTCCAGCTCGTACTGTCCTTCCCTCCCTTCTTCTTCATCTCAATCCTGGCATCTATCTTCTCTCACTATTCTCAGATTCTCCCAGTGCAGATGTCATAGATTTCTTAACTTATTTTCATGAAGGTGTCAATGATGCAATGCTTTCTCTTTGCATGTTGAAAAAGAATGCTAGCAGAGGGCAGTGCTTAACTCAAAGTTTAGTAAACACAACTTAAGGCTGTAATTTTAGACCATGTGGTGTTTTGTTGAGGGAAGAGTTTTGTGGTATGGGGTGGGGTATGTGCCTTCCTGTTGTAGTTCAGAATACACCTAGTAAAGAACCAATAGTGTCGTCCCTCGGTATCCATGGGATTGGTTCCAGGACCCCTGGAGATAGATGCCCGAATTCACAGATGCTCAAGTCCCTGATATAAAATGGTGTTGTATTCCCATATCACCTGCACACATACTCCCATATACTTTAAGTCATCTTTAGATTACTTATAATACCTAATACAACATAAATGCTATGTAAATAGTTTTACACTGTATTGCTTAGGGAATAATGACAAGAAAAAAGTCTGTACATGTCCAGACAGCTGCAACCATCCATTTTTTAAAAAATATTTTCCATCCACAGTTGGTTCAGTCCATGGATATACACTGTCTCCATGGAGGCCGGCTGTGTCTTGTTTCTGTGAATGATGCTTCTGGTTGGGAATGTTAATTCCCTCCACAGTAGAGAAGACAAAATTCCCCTCTGTCTTGCTATCTGGCTTCCACCCAGAAGCACTTTTCTGCTGCCTTCAGAGTTACCTTTCTCCCACTGTGAAACTCCGTGGCCAGGTCTTTAAAGAAACTGTAACTACACAGCACTGCCCTGCTTACTACCGAGTCCAACAGGGAGAATCTGCTGAGGAACGTGCCTACAGAAGTAGAATTAGGGACCCCAAATCACAAAGGGCCCCCTATTTTGCTTTTCTCCTTTTCCTCGTGCTTCTTCTGTGGTTCTTCTCTGTCTCTTTTAAATTTATTTTTATTTTTTAATACCTTTTTTTTAAAGACCAAGTCTCTGTTGCCCAGGCTGGAGTGTAGTGGTGTGGTATCGGCTCACCACAACCTCCACTTCCCAGGTTCAAGCGAGTCTCCTGCCTCAGTCTCCAGGGTAGCTGGTAAAATTTTTGTATTTTTAGTGGAGACAATGTTTCACCATGTTGGTCAGGCTGGTCTCAAACCTCTGACCTCAAGTGATCTGCCCGCCTTGGCCTCCTAAAGTGCCAGGATTATAGGCATGAGCCAATGTGCCTAGCCAACTTTTTAATTTTTACTTTTTATGAGTACATAGTAGGTGTACACATTTATGGGGTTTATGGGTTATTTTGACACAGGCATACAATGTGTAATAATCACATCAGAGTACATGGAGTATCTATCACCTCAAACATTTATTCTTTGTGTTATAAACAATCCAATTATACTCTTTTAGTTATTTTTAAATATACAATTAAATTATTTTTGATCATAGTCACCCTGTTTTGCTATCAAATACTAGATCTTATTCATTCCTTTTAACTATTTTTGGGGGCCCGTTAACTATTCTGCCCCATTGCCTCACTACCTTTCCCAGCCTCTGGTACCCATCTTCTACTCTGTCTCCATGAGTTCAACTATTTGAATTTTTAGCTCCCACAAATAATTGAGGACATGTGAAGTCTGTCTTTCTGTGCCTGGTTTATTTCACTTAACATAATGAGCCCCAGCTCCATCCAAATTGTTGCCTTTCTCTTCCTTTTTCTCCAGTGTTCACTTATTTATTCCCCATCTATCTGTGACTATAGCATACAAAGAACTGATGGGTAGTTAAGACATGGTTTCTGCTTAAGGAGTTTACAGTGTATCTGATATGGTGGTCATTAATGTTTTACCAAAGAGTTCTGGTTCTTTCCTTTTCTACATACATGACAAGGTCATTTAGTATCCAGGTTGCCCTCATTTTACTATTGAGGAAACAATGTTCAGAACATGTAAGTAACTTGCCTGCTGTCACACTGCTCGGGTTCATCTGATGCTACAATCTGTGCTATTTCTATTGTGCCATACTGTGTTTAGGGCGGATGGGTATGTTGACGGCTCAAGTTTTGGGAAAGGGCATTCCAGGTTAAGAGGTGGGACAGGAAAAGTGCCAGATACATTTTTGACTCTGTTAGTCAGTTCAGCTTGTCAAATAGCAGAAAAGACTGTATGCCAGGAGGCGGCAGGAGGTGAGGCTGGAGTGTAGACAGCCTCAAATGCCAAGATGAGGAATTTGGAATTGCTTCCATTTCTACTGACATGTTTTAACAAATAGGGCATGTCACGTTCCCATTTGTATTTTTGACTTTCTGAAGAGTTTTTCCTCTCTGTTAAAGATGAACAAGATAAAATGGTCTCAAGTGGCAGAATAAGGGGTTTAGGTGAGAGGGTCACTCACCCACTAAGGACTATGCGTGATTCTAGGCGCTGGGGCAACTGTGCTTGACAATGCAAGACCTGTCCTCTTAGAGTGGAGATTCCAGAGATACCAGGAGAGTGGTGATTAATCCATGGAATAGCTCATGGGAGAGAATTTAGCATCCCCTCTCTGGAGGACAGACGCTCATATATCTTGAGGAGTTTAATAATGAGGTTGTCTTACTGTAGAAAATAGAGAAGGAGATGGGATTGAAAAGGCAATTTTTATAAGTGGAAGGTTAGAAGAAAAGGCTTTAAAATTCCAGGAATGTAATGAATGCATATTCTATTGTCATTAAGGAGGGAGACTAAACCAGTGAGGGATTTTTTTTTTCTTTAAAGCTTCTTCGAGAAGAAACAGTGTGGAGTAACTGAAAATCATGCAATTAGATGAAACAGGAGTTTTGGCATCTTGCTTGAGGCCTGCTGAGCTGCAAGGCCTGTAACTGAAGGTCAAGGAGAGTGTGCAAGCAGATACGGATTAATAAACACACTGGAATGTCTTACTGAGATAGTAATATTTGGATTATAAAACACTTTTAAAAACTATTTGAGCCCATGATTAATTGGGGCTCACAAATTTCAAGCAGTGAAATGTGTTTTACTGCAATTGCTATTAAGAACTCCTATCAGCTATCCGATTCCTTGATTTCCCTAGTGAATTTTATAATCTAAATTAAACAGAGAATGGTATAAATTTTCCCTTTTTTTGGGTAGCTGATTAAAACCAATATCATCTCAATTTACTGTTACATAGTAGTTATATCTGACTCTATGGAACAATTTATTATGTATCTGATTACTTCCAATATTTTTATGAATTGATCATAAGCCAATTTGAAAACTTACTGATCTAAAATAAGTTTGGTAATAACAGAATATACTGCCTGAAAGAATTATTAATAAAATAAATCAGGATGCATAGAAATTGGCATCTCTCCCTGTATAAATTATATTGTCGTGAGACTGTGAATCATTTCTTATCATGTAGTTCTAACTCCACATTCGGTAGTAGTAGCTTCATCACCAATTCATAAGTATGCCAGAATAAGGGAAACTATTTTCTCAACAGATTTCTTTCTTAAACCAGTTTCAAAAAAAGGGGACAGAAACAAGAGAACGAAGAGATTCATATTTTATTCAATTGCAGAACTGCCTAAAAATACTACTCTAGTTTATGACAATGGCTTTAGTTTCTGAATACCCATATATGCTATTTCAGGTGTAACAGAAGTTTGCGAATGGAGATTTTCTCAAGTTTTTCAAAAGAAAAATGCTTTAGCACACACAGCACAGGCAACTCATCATGAAAGACTTGAGATGGAGAAAAATATGACAAAGAATATTTTCATTCCCTGTAAGCACAGCTATCTAGTCACATTACAGAACAGAATCTAAACGGAGGAGGGAAAAGCAAAGAGTGCTTTTGGATGTTCTTCATGCAGTCACAATCCCGGGAATAAAGTGAAACATTCTCAGGAGAAGCAGGGCTGTTTGTTCTGACCTCCTCTCCTCCCTCTCACAAGCACTGCTGGGTTTTTCTCAGCAGGGCTGGGAAGTGTGCTTTCTTTGGGGTGCAGGAGAGAATGACATCTACTTCTCCTACCTCTCCCAGGAATTTTCTGAAGGTCCAGGGAAGAATTTTTATTCTATGTGTGAGTCGGTTGGATTAACTTTATGGAGTGTCTGTGACAAACCACAGATCAGTGGGGGAAGTGGATAATTAGAGGTTATGGATTTGGCGGGAGTGTGATGCTGAATTCTCCGTCTGTCTCTTAGTCTCACCTCCAGAAAGTCCAGGGTCCTTGTTCTGTTGTTGGTACCCGGAAAGGGCTGCAGCTTCCCATATCCGACCGGCAGTGTAAATATACAACTAAAAAATGGACTGTCCTGACCCTCACTGGGCTTTACTCATTCTGGTCAGTTTCTCCCTGGGAGTTGAGTTGAAATCCTGAAGACCACATGGGCACTTGAGGAATTCAGATTCTGTTGCTTGACGGTGATCTGTGCAGATGGCAGCTATCCCTCCCTACTAATTCTTGAAGATTTCTCATTTACAAGCATGATCCATGTGTTGTGTGATAGTTATCACCTCTCTCTGTGCACGTCTGTCTACTTCACCTTCTTATGACGTCCACACATTGCTGTGTTTACTTGATCAAGGGATCTGAATTCATGATGGGGAGTAGCATCAGGCAGTGCATCTAAATGACGCAATGTTACCCAACACTGGAAGGAGGCTGGGGTCAGCTACAGGAATACTGAAAACAGGAATAAGCTTAGGAGGCCAAGGAATGTGTGCCCAGGTGGGCAGGAGGACAGCAAAGTTCCTGGAAATGACATGGAAACTAGGGACCTGTCTTTAAGAGGATGGGAAGTCTGTTGGGTTTGGAAGGCTGACCAAGGAGGAGTAATCTCCAACTAGAACACATAAAGATAGTGCACAACTGGACAGAGGTCAACAGAGGGCTTTGATATTTAGAGAACAGATGCTTAAAAAACTCGTGCAAGGAATGTTTACAGAAGAAAGCCAGTATTGTTATGGAAGCTGAGGGAGTAGAACATTTGGGTAAGGCAGGGGACTGGAAGTGGGTTTTCTGTGGTGTGGAAATGACTTCTTTGTATCCACATTATGAGCCCCCAAATAAGAAGAGATCCTGCCTTCAAAAAACTAACTTCTACTCATCTTTCATATTACAGGGTGCTCTTTTGATCACTTTTTAAAAGTCGATATTTTTTTCTAAGAAAGTATTATTTAGAGAACACATAGCCTTACGATGAGTAAAATGTGTAAAACTCTTAATAGAATTTTACATACTTGTAGATATTATTTAATGAAATTTTATGTACATAGATAATTTATTTCATATTTACTTATATGATTTAATATATAATTATATATAAATAACAAAATGTGATATATATTGATTTAACATAATTTAGTGATCATTCTTAGAAGTATTCATTTATTTTTAAATAAGTATCAGCCTATCTATGTACCAGACACTGTTCTAAGAAGGAGACAGAATTATAATAAAGGAGACAAGATTTCTGTCCCTGCAGGGAAGACAAAGTCTCTGAAGATGAGCTCTATGGAGAAAAATAAAGCAGGTGAAAGGAGTAGTTTTAGATACAAACTTTGGATGATGTTGTAGAAGTCTTTAAAAGACCACTTTAAAAGCCATACAGTCAAAGGTTATGTTGTGGAGATCACAAATACATACCTGCAATATGAATGAGACATTATAGCAAATGTTATGCCTATTTTTATATCAAGGGACACCTGTGACTTATACTAACATTTCCTAAGATCATATGAAATATGGACTAAAAAGTGCTCAGCCAGGTTAGATGACTCATGAGGGTGTTTTCATGGTGAGAACATCAACATAGAAGATACATGGAAAGAGCTCCGATAGAAGTGCTTCATGGTATGTGAATGGAAACAAGTCATGTTCCCACCGTATATTTTATATATTGTGATCTTCAGGTTTGTCTGTGAACATAAATTAATAAATCAACCAGTGTATTTTATATATTGTGATCTTCAAGTTTGCCTGTGAACATAAATTAATAAATTAAACATTGATATAGAAGAGTACATTTTCTATATCAATTACATCCCTAAAATTTTGTACATTGAAGTTGGTCCCAAACCTTTTCTTTTATATCTTTTCACTGGGAAACCAGGTGATCACCTTACTTTGGGGGTCGTTTTATATTTGGACAAGGTAAATAGCCTGGCCTGTGGCTGGGCGATGAATGTCAAGTGTGTCTCTCAAACCTGCTGCACAGAATTTAGCAAGAAGCAGGTGCTCGAGAGCTGTTTGTTGAAGGCTGGCTGAAGCTTCTGTCCCTGAGAATGGCTTCCTAAGGCTGAGTTGTGCATTACATCATCTGCTAGTAAAACACTGATATGGTTTGGATCACTGTCCCCACCCAAATCTGATGGTCAATTGTAATCCCCAGTGTTGGAGGCAGGGCCTGGTGGGAGGTGTTGGGATCATGGGGATGCTTTTCTCATGGTTTAATCCCATCCCCATTGGTGCTGTCATCACAATAGTGAGTAAGTGAGTTCTCCCAAGATCTGGTTGTTCCAAAGTGTGTAGCGCTCCCTTCTCTCACTCTTGCTTCTAGTCTGGCCATGTGAGGCGTGTGCTTTCCATCATAATCGTAAGTTTCCTGAGATCTCCCCAGAAGCCGAAGTCACTGTGCCTTTTGTACAGCCTGCAGAACTATGAGCCAGTTAAACCTCTGGCGTTCTTGTTTGTGTGTGTGTGTGTGTGTGTGTGTGTGTATGTGTGTGTGTGTGTGTGTTTTGAGACGGTGTCTCACTCTATTGCCCAGGCTGGAGTGCAGTGGCTCCATCTTGGCTCACTGCAACCTCTACCGCCCAGTAAACCTCTGTTTTTTAGAAATTACCCAGTCTCAGGTATTTCTTTATAGTAATGTGAAAACAGACTCATACAAACACCTATCCTGGTTTCTGAGCAGTCAACCTGCAAGCCTGAGGATTGGGCAGAACATTCTGTGCTTTGTGTAGATTTGAACTTGTGAAGCAGAGTAGGACAGTATTACCTAAAGGAAGCCTTTGGCCTATTGCCCAGGCTGGGTAGATGATGTAAATGAGACTCCAGTCTTTATATACTTTACTTTCTGATAATACTCTTCTATAGGCAGGGCGTACATCACCCAAAATTAGGATGGAGGGGCCCTGTAATGTGGTTGAGGGGTGTCAAAACGCCTCTCTGACTTTATATATCTTCCCAGCTTGTCAACGTGCCAAAAATTTCCACCAATAGGTGTCTTAGAGCCAAGTTGGGGCCCAGCCCTCTCCTGCTCTTCATCCTTTGAACTCCCTTGTGGCACAGCTCTTATTAAAAAGGCAGACATGATGGTGAAAGGGGAGGCACATGAACCCAGTAACACTTAAATGTTAGTTATTTTACCAGATTAGCTGATGGTAACCTAGGGAAGGCCTACAGCAATGGGGCAGTGAGTGAGTTAAATTTGAGTGGACCCAAATGGAGCCATCATCTAGAGAGCTCTAGGAAGCTAAGGGCAGATGGAGGACCCCAGAACATTTGGAGGAAGCAGTAGGAGGCAGAATTTTAAGATGACTTCCAAGGACTTTCCATTGTGTCATCTCCTCCTGATGAGTGTGGGTGGAACCTGTGAATGAGATGAGATTCATTCCTGTCTATGTTCCATTATATGGTAGAAAAGAGGTTGCAAATGTAATGAAGCTTCTGAATCAGTTGATCTTAAGAGGGAGATTATCTGGGTGAGCCTGACTTAATCACATGAGCCCTTTACATCTGGGTTGGAGATGAGGAAAGGCATAAATTCAGAGCATGAGCAGATCCGCTGTGCCATAGCTGGCTTGATAGGTAGAAGGGGCCACAGGAGAAGGAATATGGATGGCCTTTAAAGAGCTGAGGGCTGACACTCTGCTGATAGTCAGCAAGAAAACAGGGACTTCCGTCCTTCAACCACAAGGAACTGAATTCTGTCAACAATGGGAAAGAGTTTGAAAGCAGATTTTCCTCCAGAGCTTCCAGCCAGGGACCTAGCCAGAGGGACACCTTGATTAGAGCCTTGTGAGACCCTGAGCTGAGAACCTCATGAGCTCAGGGTCTCACGAGGCTGCAATCAAGGTGTCCCACTGGCTAGGTCCTTGGCTGGACGTCTGACCCATGGAACTTAAGGTCAATAAATGGATGTTGCATGTGAGGGATGGGAGAGAGCATCAGGAAGAACAGCTAATGGATGCTGGGCTTAAAACCTGGGTGCCAGGATGATCTGTGCAGTAAACCAGCATGGCACACGTTTACCTACGTAACAAACCTGCACATCCTGCGCATGTACCCCTGAACTTGAAATAAAAGTTGAAGAGGAAAGAAAAATAAATAAATAAATGAATGTTGTATCAAGCCACTAAATAAGTGGTCATTTTTGATGTAGCAATAGAAAATGAATACGTTCTACTAATGTCACAGTTTTTCTGGATGTGCATATTGCTATTGAATTACTTTCCTCCTTACGAGACAGGTTGGTGGATGGGTAACTTTTAGAGAAGCTCCTTATATGTTATCGCCAGGGAACCTGAGACTTGTGGGTGCCGTTTTCCCCTTCCCCTTTCTTCACAACGGCTGTATACCAGCTACGATGTTGTAAAATAGGCATGAGGTTTCTTGTTTTTTGTTTTTTTCCCATTTGGTTTTGCATGCTGTAGGGATTCCAGCATGCCTGCTTCTTGTAGCAAGGCCAAATACAGACACTAAATAGCACGTTTGGAAGCACTTCATATTTCCCTTTTGTCAATGTCTTGCTCTGTTTCCAGACATCACACTGCTCTTCATCCCAGCTCACTAGCCCTAGGTTTGGATCTGGGGCTTTCAATTCTCACCCTGAGAAAGTACCCCCATAAGGGCAACACCACCACAGTGTCAGGGCATGGTCCCTTCCCACGCAGGTGTAAGCTGTGCTTTCTCTCCCATTATGGCCCCCCTGTGACTCCTGCATGTTCCCGGGCCAATCTCTCTGCTGTGGGTCTTGTACCAGACAGTCTCTTGAACCTGCACATTCCCCAACAGCAGTAGTAGAGCGGCAGTGGTTTGATATTCTTTCTAGGCATAAGTGAGAAGGAGACACCTGTGGGTCTGGCAGCACATTTGTTATCAAATCAATGGAGGCTCAGGTTGGGGGCACTGAGGTCAGGTGACCACCCAAGGTGATCCCAGGGACTCAGCCCTTGAATTCTATGGAAGCCCTGGTGGACATTCAATCCATGTTAATTGATGATAGTGACAGATCTGGGATTTAACTCCCCAAAATGTGGATCCCAGTGTGGGTGAGCCACAAAAAATCATATATTGAGATTGATGCACAAGTAATTCAATCAATGAGGCCATTGAGGTCACTAAAAATGGAGTTTTAGAAATTGGTTGATTCAAGGGCTACTTTGGATGATGGCTCAACCTTGGGCTCTCGCAGCCACATCTTCCTCTCTTAGGACAGAAATAAGACAGGGCTGATTTTCTGCTCCATTCTGTTGTTGAACACTGTGATGGTTAATACTGAGTGTGAACTTGATTAGATTGAAGGATGCAAAGTGTTGACCCTGGGTGTGTCTGTAAAGCTGCTGACAAAGAAGATTACCATTTGAAAGTCTGGGAGAGGCAGACTCACCTTTAATTTGGGTGGGCAGCACCTAATCAGCTGCCAGCACAGCTACAATATAGAACATGCAGAGAAACATGAAAAGACTAGACTGGCCTAGCCTCCTAGCCTACGTCTTTCTCTCATGCTGGATGCTTCCTGCCCTCATACTCCCAGTTCTTCAGTTTTGAGACTTGGACTGGCTCTCGTTGCTCCTCAACTTGCAGACGGCCTACTGTGGGACCTTGTGATCATGTAAGTTAATACTTAATAACTCCCCTTTATCTATCTATCTATTCTATTAGTTCTGTCCTTCTAGAGAACCATGGCTAATACAAGCACAACGGTCCACAACTCAGGAAGCTGGTTCTTTTCTGAAGCTCTCATTCTAGGCCATTGTCCTCTGTGTGATGGTTTTGTCATCATATTTATAAACCCACATGTGCGCAGGCACATCCACACATAGATTACACCAGTTGGGAGTAATGACATCCATAAACTGTCCACTTCATTTTGTAGTGAAATCTACATCATACAGTACAAGCAATAATAAAAAGGACACAAGAGTTACATAGGTAGGGAGGAGGCATCTTTGTTTTAGCTTGTGTGTCTGCAGGTTGGTCTGTTGACATTGTGGTCTGTTGGTGGTCCACGTCCATGGCCAAGCTGAGCTGGGCTCTTGGCGGCAAGTTGGGCTGAGGCTTGCTTTGCTTCACGAGTCTTCATTCTGGGGCCCTGGCTAAGGAGGCAGCAGTGATCTGATGGGAGATGCTCTTCTCAGGACAATGCCAGAGAGGCAGGAGCACACATGGAGCCATGCTGCCTCTGAGGTCAGGCTTGGAACTGGTGCCATAGTGTCTGCCTACATTTCATTGGATAAAGTGAGTTAGGGGCCTGCACTCCAAGTGGAGGTGTGGGGACGTATACTTCCGCCTTAAAAGAGGAAGGCAGGAAATAAATATTTTTGATCATCAACCTACTCTATCTCAGGGGGTAAGCTGAATGTATGTGTGTGTAATATATTCTGTCTTTTTAAACACAGAAGCACCCACCGACGTGGTGAGATCTCTGAATTGCTGAATGACTTCAACGCTTGGACATTTAACATATGTGGGCCATGTTCAACTGTTTTAGCACAAGAGTTTCCCTTGTATTAATATTTTCTGGCTTTTCTTCTGGCCTCTCCACATTAATTCAGGTCACCCGCTGTTGAAAAACGAGACAAGATAGTGTTTCAAAGAAAAATGTTCTCTATGAAATATTTAAACCTGGTTAAAACTGCTGGCAATATGGAGCTGAATGTTTTATGTGATAACTGGTGCTCAAATCTTGGTTCCCTTCAGGGAGGAAGGGAAGAGCAGAGGTGGTAAACCCAGGCCCTGGGCTTGTGATTCAGTTGCCCAGAGGAATTTTCCACCCAAAGTCTAACACCCATGCTGAGATGTTGGGTTCTCTTGGTTTATTCAACAAGAGGAATGGAAGTTAGAGTTTCTAGTATCCATCACTCTGAAAAAAGAATCAAGGGAAGAGGAGTGCAGGCAGGGGTGTGTTACTGTTTTGGGGGGATCTTCCCTGTACTAGAGACTGTGGCTGCTATTTTATATGTGAGGGTAACTATGGCTCAGAGAAGTGAAGTAACTTATCTAAGTTCTCAAGGCTAGAAAGAAGTGAGCTAGGAAGGATTCAGCTTCCAAAATCCCATGCTCTTGGCACGACACTATATTTGGATGGAATGGCATTCTTTCCATACACCAGTGTTGGGAAGCTCATTTCTTATAGGGGAGATTACAGAGATTGTAGCAGTGACCTAGTACTGACCTTTGGGCTTTTTATAACTTCTACTGGTACTGAACAGCAATCTCTTGTCTCTGACGTTCTTTAAACTTTCCTCCTTAGTCTTCTCCAGGTGAGTTCCTTCAGTTCCTTTTCACATGACACAGTGTTCAGTTTTAATCACCCTTGGTTATCCTTCTTCAGATGAACTCCAGCTTCTCTTAAGTGGCAAGGGATGAAAGAAAAAGCCAGAAGAATTCTCAAAAAGACAGGCAAGCCCACCGGCTTTATCTTGATGTGACAAGGGCAGGTGACTTTCTGGTGTGGGTTCTGGCCTGGAAGTATAGGCAGCCCTTTGTCCATTACGCTGCATGGAAATTCACCCTTGGGCAGGGGCTGTGTTGTGTCCAGGGGGTATTGGGCTTCAGCCCTGGTTTGGATGTGCAGTAGAGTTGAAACCAGAGAGTTGGCTATCATCTCCTTCTCTCTGGTTATTTATTAGCTAGGTATTTATTATACCACTTCAAGAAGAGACACAGGAAAGGGAGGATAAACAGAGAGGACCCAAAGTGCTCAAATTCTCCATACCTCGTTCCCTCCCTCTCTGATGGTGACGATAGGAGGTCATCACCAGTTCGCCCTTGAACAGCCCAGGGTTATAGCATAAGCTGTCTGCACTGCTAAAGAATCACAGTGTGGATTAAATAAATAGGTGTGGAGAGCTGTGGATTTATCCACACCTATCAAGGTGTGTATTTATGAACAAATATGAAAAATAGGAAACACAAAGGTAATGGAAAGGAAGATAAATAGTGTGCTTCAAGGAAATGCACTAAGGAAATGGACATGTACACACAAAAATCTCTGTGGCTTCTCAGTAGAAAGTAACTCATACCTTGTTTGGGGAAGAACCTTTCCCACTCTCTTGGTGTTTTAACCAAATCCGCATCTTTCCTTGGTGCTTTGTGGAGCAGATCTTCTTAAGTAACTGCCTTGAGTGCAGACCTCTTATTTGCTACAGTGTCCAGGCTGTGCTCTAAGTGCACTGTCACCACCTGAAAAAGGGATTTTGGCAAAGCCCCCCACATTATAGATTGAATTGTGTGCCTCC
Organism: Plecturocebus donacophilus; assembly: GCA_004027715.1. Taxonomy (NCBI): domain Eukaryota; kingdom Metazoa; phylum Chordata; class Mammalia; order Primates; family Pitheciidae; genus Plecturocebus; species Plecturocebus donacophilus. Next base: position 15,630 of record PVKP010005767.1, on the reverse strand, counting down.
ACAACTTCAAACGTCCTTATCCCCAGAGTGTGACCATTTGGAGACAAGGTCTTTATAGAGGTGTGAAATTAAAATGAGACCACTAGACTGGGCCTGAATCCAGTATGACTGGTGTTCTTATAAGAAGAGGGAATTTGGCCACAGACATGCATAGAGGGACAATGATGCGAAGAGACACAGGGAGAGGATGGCCAATGACAAGCCAAGGAGAGAGACCTGGAACAGACCCTGCCTTCACTGCCCGCAGAAGAAACGAATCTTTCTTGACACATTGAGTTCAATCTTCTAGCTTCCAGACCTGGGAGATGATACATTTCTTTTGTTTAAGCCACCCAGTTGATGGCGTTACAGTAGCCATAGCAAACAAATACACCCCATTCAGAAAGACATATTGTGTGCCAGATAAGAGGGGGAAGATGAAGAAAGGGAGAAAAGAATGAACTGGGGAGAGCTTGCTTGATGATCTCAAGGTGTGTATGGGTAGTGGCTAAGTTTGGGAGGGGGAAGGGGTCACTGTTGGCAGGTCCTGCATGAGGTCATTGCAGTGAGTGTTTATTGCAAATATATTAAAAAATCAATGATCAACCCAAACTTAAAAATAATTCTAAATTGAGGTCACCTTCATTCTAAAAAAAAATTTTCAGTGGGAATGTTGCAGTCCACAAAGCATGGGTGTGCCAACGGGGAAGAAAGGTATCTTCTTGGTGGGAATTTGCATTTATTTCGCCCTCCCTCCCCACGAGCGGATGCCCCAACCCTATATTCTTTCACAGGGATGTCTGGCCGAAGGGATCCCTGGGCCCTCTGAAAGCAGCCACTGTGAATTCCTTTAGGTAGGGATTTGATCGGGCTGTTTTCATTCTGCTTTCTATTAAGATGAACTGCCAGTGTGTGTTATGTCCAGACAACCACCTTGTGGAAACCCAGAGAAAGCTGCAAAATAGAAACGAGGTAATCTCCTTGAAGTGGCTTGTCGGGGCCTTCTCAGGTCAGCAGGGAGGAGCCGAGCGCCACAGCGTCCTTGAGATCTGAGTGGAGTTGCGAGAGTGCCCGGTGCCTGCCTCCTCACACCCTTGGAAATCACAAAGAGCCTTTATGTCCACTGCAGCCTGTGAATCGGCTTTCATCATTGGCACCAAAGACCCGCCACTCTCCGGTAATAAAGGACACGAAGATCAATCCCGAGGGAGAAGACTCCAGTTCCAGAATGTCCCTTTGTCCAGAAGCAGCTGTGTGGAATTCAAGACTATCCAGGGATGGAAAGATCACAGGATCTCTTTCTTTCATTGTCTACTTGTTCATCTGGGCGCCACACTGTGCTTCTGCCATCCACGGAGCTGCCCACCGCCGGGAAGGCGTGAGGCCTTAGGTTAAAGATTTATTCTTTTCTGCAGAGGCTCAAGGCGGCTGTTAACTCTCTCCTTGTCTTTCTTTCATTTAAAAAATTTATATTAATATCATTTGGAAATCTACAGGCATAAGAATATATAAATCACATATGGACAATTTAAAGAGCAATAAAGCAACTAACACCTGTGTACCCACCTCAAACTTTAAGAAATAAATGCTCCTTCTTCTTTCAGGGGCATTGTAGTAACACCGGTGGAACCTTATTTTTCTTCTGGATATTATCTTTTCATATGGCTGTGTTACCCTGTCAGGCTATGGGGTTCAGAGCATATTAGGGTATAAGAATAATTAACTCGAATGTTGGCCTCTGTCCTCCCACTGGTGTACCAAATATTAGCAAACAAAGGCACAGCACTGCAGAAATCACTTTGCTAGTGAATGCAGCTCAATTAAAAAAAAAGTCTGTTTCAAAGTTTATGTAGATAAACCTCCATCCATCTACTCATCAATTCATCTGTCTGTCCATCTGCCCCATATTTGATTTATTTGTAACTCATTAATTCATCAGTAAAATATTTATTGTGTGCCTATTGTGTACTCAACACTCAACAGACCCAAAAGGAGTGGGAAGAGAATGGGGAAAAGGGCCAGGAGCAGAGCTGCCTTCTAGCCTGTTTTCCTCCTCCCAAGTCAAGTATACTTGACTCTTTCCTTAGTGATGTGGGAAATAAATGATGCCTCTGTCCCAGGTGTCAATATCACAAGGACATTCTATGACCTCTTGGCTCTAATCAATTAGGGATGATTTGCCTTCCTAGGTTCTCAGCTCTTCAGATTTTCCCTGAACCTTATTCTCAATCTAGTATAAGCTCAAAGGACCTTAGAACCTTAACCCACCTTGTGCCAGGATGTACTCTGGTGTTCGCTGGGGGTGGCATGAATGCCATAGTTGAGAAGGAGCTCCACATTCAGCTGAGCCTGGCTAGGGAATTATATGAACGAGTGTCAATCTACATACAGAGTGACATTTCTGGGAAAGGAGACATTCAGCAGATCTTCTGCCACTGTGGAACTTCAGGGTGGGAGCAGATACAGCTCATAGGACAAGGAGCGTGGGTTGGGTATAATAAACTCAGCTTTCCTTAATTTACTTGTTCTTCTCTAGGAAAAAAGGATGGGATCCCATGTATTGGTATATGTCTTATGTGCCTGGCACTGAGCTAGGTTTGATAGAATTTTGTCTTCACAAAACCCTCCTAGGAAGGTGTTCTCATCCCCATTTTACAGAGGAAGAAACTGAGGCTTTGAGAGAGTAAGTGGCTTGCCCAGGACTTCACAGTTCAGAAGCAATGAGGCTGGGAGTTGAAGTTGTCCTTTGTTTACAACACTGTTCAGCCTCTTCTGTTCAACATGGGTCAGCTGCTAAATCACTGTACCAGAATGTGCTGCAAGTCATCCCAGTCAATGCAACCCATTGCTGCTGCAGAGATACCTGCTGCCCCTGGTACCTGAAACTCTCTACTGCTCAGGGAGGGAACAGGGCTGATTCAGGACACCATGGCAAATTGATCATTTTTCATTTTCTTGTAGCCTCGTCACTGCCCTCCTCTTCCTTTTCAATATTTCCACCTCTTTGGGGTAGCCAGTGCCTGTAGCAGAGACACAGCCTGACACAATGAGGCGTCTGTGGGTTTGGGTCGGAACCCCAGCTCCACAACCAACTGGAAGACCTCACGTAAGATGCAGTTGCCTCATTTGTAAAAATGGGAGCACTGGGGTCTATGTCGCATTGGTAGTCTGGCCATAGAAACTAGCATAGACAGCAGAAACTCATCAAATGGGACTCACTTTTTCTTAGCTTAATCTGCCTACAGCATCGCTTTATGACCTTGACCTCTCACCCTGTGTTCACAGTTGTGTCCAAGACTTGTTCATCACACCTCTCCCCTAATCTTGACTAGTTTTCCTAAGGCATTTGTGACAATTAAAAGTGGAATGGGGCCAGGTGCAGTGGCTCACACCTGTTTGGGAGCACTTTGGGAGGTCGAGGTGGCAGATCACTTGAGGTCAGGAGTTCGAGACCAGCCTGGCCAACACAGTGAAACCCCATCTCTATTAAAAATACAAAAATTAGCCAGGTATGTTGGTGTGCACCGGTAGTCCCACCTACTTGGGAGGCTGGGGCAGGAAAATCGCTTGAACTTGGGAAGCGGAGGTTGCAATGCGCCGAGATTGTGCCATTGCACCTCAGCCTGGACAACAGAGTGAGACTCCATCTCAAAAAACAAAACAAAACAAAACAAGCCAAAAAGGAATAGGCAGCTCTTCCTGGACATATCTTTGTATTTGTTTTTCTAGAAATAGTAACTTAGCTCAAAGAATGAATCTCTGCTGGTGATATTTAAAACAAAATGATGGTCCACTGAAGAAGATATTTCTGAGCAAATATTTACTGATTCTTAAAATCTTGATAATGAACTCCTTGATCCTCTTCCAACATAATCCATTCTGTCTTCTGTAGCTGGCTCTGCTTGTGGGAATGTTGATGGAAGGTGGAGAAACATATTACCAAACACATTACCATTTTAAACCTAGAACTCATTTAGTCTCTCTGTGATTGTGTTGTTTGTATTTGTCATTGTATCGCCAGAAATCCTTAGACCTGAGTCTCATTAATACAACTGAAGCCAACAAACTAGGGAATTACCAGACTGGGAGCTCATTTCTTGGTGAAATGTCATGTACTTCACAGTTGCTGATATCTTGTAGCTAACTGTACACCTCACCTTCACCTGAAGGGTTATTATGACCAAATTGCAGTGCAGATGTTTTGACGATTACTGTGCTTGGGCAAATAATGACACATCTCATTTAATGTACATCTTAGTGTGAGACCAACCAACCTCTAAACCCACAGACTCTAGATCAATTTCTTTTAAATGAGCACATAGTAATTTTTTTCTAATCACTCTGGAAGAAATACAGATGTCTGCAATTGCTTTGGGAAATTAACCACACACATATGCATGTCCACACACGTACATGCACACAAACTGCCATCAAAGGTTACAACCTCTGAATTTTCGTGATAGTCTTAAAATTGGCTAGGACTTTAGCAATTATCTAATCTAAAGAGTGAAGAAAATGAGGTTTGGGGAGGGGAAGGAAAGGCTGAGTTTGCACCACTGGTTAGTGACACTCTCTGTCTGGCTCTTCCCCATGCCCAGTGACACGCAGTTTCTTCCTCCTTTCCCCTCTTCCCTTAAGTTCCATGCACTTTTCTAGACATCTTCTACTAACTACACAACTGGCTCCCCCACTTCCTTTAGGTCACTACTCTCCCTTTGCGCCCAACATAAAGTGGCGTTCTAACCCTCAGGACTCCCTAGTCTCCATAGCATTTACTCCTAGCTTCCAGCTTAGGGGTTTGCTACCTGATGACTCCAACTAGAATGCAAGCCTCATGAGAGAAAGGACTTTGTTTTGTTCACTGAAAAGTTTGCACCACCAACAACCATGCAGGGTGTACAATAGGTGCTCAATAAATATTTGAATGACTAGATGGGCATCAACTAGTGAGAGGCAGAGGCTGCAGAAACGAAGGTGAGCAAAGGGCTTCTGCTATCACCGAGCATTTAGCCCAGTGAAGAAGCCTTGCACTTGGCAATCACATGAGTGTGATACATTCTATGAGAGGAATTACAAGAGGTCCCAGAAGTACACAACAAGGGGTCTTGACTTGGTCCTGGGGTGCTTATGGACAATAGTGGGAAAAGCCCATGCGTACATTGTGTATGTGTCATGATTACTGAATCGGACTTATAGAACACATTCATCCATAGTATATTTGAATTATGTTTTGTCAAATACAAGTTGATGTGGTTGCTGCATGACTACCTTAGTCTCTGAATAGGTTGCGACTGGTGATTTAAGAGTTTAATGGTGATGGGATGATCCTTTCCCATTGTGTAGAGATTGTGTAGAGATACATGTTCTAAGCATGAAATCCACCCTTGATCCACTGGATATTTTTTGAATGAATTTATTCCAATGGGAAGGCAGCACTCAATTTTTTGGTATCTCCCTGGGGAAGTTCATCTGGGAGAGAAGACTACCAAATGAAGTTAGGCTATCAAATGAGTTTTGTCTACCAGAGAGACCACATGATGTCGCTGTTGCTTAAATAGATACGAAAGCGCTTTTGTGAGGATTAGTTTATAAAGGAAGTTTCAGGAAGATGGAAGACTGTTGTTCCAATAAGAGAAATGCTTTTATACACATAAAAGCCATTTTAATACATTAAAACAGCTGACTTGTATCCCAAAGCCTTCTTTTAAATTTTTATTTATTATTATTTTTCCTTTTCTCAGCAATATCAAAACTGTCTTGGTCTTACCAAGACAAGATTTCTTCTGAAGAATTTAGAGTGCCATTATGTCTAAATATCTTACATGTTTAAAACTTGAAGAGTTTTCAAATATAAATGTTTCATTGAAACATTATAAAATTCAGAAGAATAAAAATGACATGTGTTGTGAACAGAGGATTAGAATTACTTCACTTTTTGCACCTGAGACCCTCTCAAAAAATGATCCCCCATAAACATAGATTACATTCACCTACATTCCTCAAAGCAACATGATTTATTTAATATCATCCTGTTGTCCATTTTAGAAAACTTTTCTCTCCTTTTTCTTTTCTCTCTCTCTTACTTCCTTTTTACTTCTCAGAATTTTTGTGTCTTTTATCATTTCATGGATTTATTTTGTTATTTTTAGTTCATTCATTCCTCAAACACTGACTGCAAACCTGTTATGTGTAAGGTCATGTTCCAGGTATCATAAAAGACAGAAAGTAGGTGAGCATATCATTTCCATATATGAGACTCTCACAGTCTTGTAAGATTGAAGACAAATTCACAAAAATAACAGAATGAATTTTCATTGCATGTCAGACCCTGTACCAAGTTTTTAACATGTTATCTCACTTAAATCTCATGATATCTCTTGCTAATTTCATTTTACAGGTAGGAAGACTGAGATTTAGGAAGGATTGATAATTTGTCTAAGGCTAAACAGCTTGTGTATGCTGGGGCTGGGAATCGAATCTCAGTACATTTGGCCACAGAGCCTGAGATATGCTTTTTAGATTTTCAGTAATATTAGGCAAAATTAAGAATTTTGCCTCATTTGTTAAAAATAGAGGTTCAAAGTACAATGGGAATTCATATCTGGGGAGGTTTTATGGAGGAAGTGGCATTTGAGATTGGCTTTCAAGGATCAATAAAATTTCCCCTGGTAGAGATGAGAAGGGAGTCTCCACGAAACAAAGGTTTAGTTCTGGCTTATGGTATATTTACAAGCTAAACTGGCAAGGGTCTTGGTTCCACACATTGACTCAGGGACCCAAGCTGAAGGGCCACTGTCTTATAGTTACAAACTCTGGAACATAAGCAGACAAGGAAATGATGTGTAAAAGTTGTATTGCCTTTGCCTGAAATTGACTCGTGTCATTCTACTCACATTTCGCTGGCTAAAACCAGTCATCCGGTCCTGCTTAACTGAAAGAGGGCTGGGAAATGTAGGGAACAGATGAAACTTAATGGACATACTGTCTCTTCCTTACTACTATGTTGCCTCCCTGGAAATATGGAAAGTATGCATTATTATCCAGATTTAATCACTGGATAGACTTGGGTACAGAAAGATTAAGTGACTCACTCAGGATCACGTGGTCACCTTGGTTATAGCTACCAAGAGCAGGTAGCATAGGCAGCTACTGACATGGCATTATTCGAGGAGCCTCCCTGCCATCCCCCACCCCCATGTCTTTATTTCCTCCTATGATTAGTTGGAAAAGATGGAATTGCTACAATTTGAAATGATTTTCTTTGGCTTATGCCCTCGGTACTTTACAGATCAAAACAGTCTTTAGAAAAGTACCATATTGAGCCTGACATGTTCAAGCCCCTTTTGAAATGATGGGATGTGGGTGGTGTTTTCTAGCACAAAGAGATCAACAAAAATAAGCAAACAAATATAATTTAAAAATGACCATCATGCACACTTTATGCCTGGTGTTTCCCAACCTCTTCCAGTGAAAGATCAGCTTACAGGAGGGCATATTTCTCTCATCCACTGGGTATACCTCCGCGACTAGCCTATCAGCTGCACCTGGAAGACCATCTGAAGGATGAGACCATTGTTTTCTGTGGTGAAAGGATAATTTGCCTGTTGCAAGTGACATACCAGGCAACTCTCTTCCAAACAGCAAGGTGCTTACCCATGTGAAAAAAAAAAAAATGAAAGGAACAGCCAGATTTGGTTACTGTCGGAGCCACATGATTCAGAGATATCCTTGTTAATGACAGTTGCACAGCTGGATAATTAATCAAAGTAAGAAGAGGATATAGCGCAGCCTAATGCACACAGCTCCATCCAGTCTCCGCGGGATCAGGCCATCATCTGTTTATTCTCCTTTGGAATGGCTTGAGAGTATTCAATTATTCAATAGCTCCCATCCTTGCTGTGATGGGAGATATGGTTTTTAATTGGCACCAGGGCCTTTCTGCTCCTATGAACTTTGCCAGTCAGTCGTGTGATTCTAGTCCCTGGAAGCATGAATGTTTATCTTTATCTAGAGCTGGACTCAAACAATGCACCTTGAAGTACTGATCAGCTTTTAAAAAGCAGTTCTGCCAAGTGATCAGTAGCAAAATCATGACAAAATCTGCATTTCAATTTTGCCCTTTTTCTTCCAACCCATGTTGTATGTGCTTGCCATAGAACATTGGAGAAAAAGTCTATCTGTAGCATGAACTTTCTCTGCCGTTATAGTTAATTTTGTAAATGTTGTCTTTTCCTTAGGAGAGATTTTAGGGTTTAATATTAGGCTGGTGTATAAATATTTGCCCATTATGGTGTTTCTTTGAAGTGCTTTCTGGAGTAGCAATTCGACATTTCTAATATATAAATACAATGGTTTTTCAAACTTAGGAGAGAGATTATTATAATTGTTCAGAGACATTTATTAAGACATAGATTACCACCTGTTTTAGAGCCTTTGAATATAAAGTTACAATGAAATCTCATTAAGTGGACTATTTCTACTGTTCTTACTTCTCTAAATATTTGCCCTCTGTCATGGAATTTTTCTCCTTGAGACGCAAATTTTTCCAACCTTCTGTGTTAATTAACTCAAAATGTTGTTTCCCGGCTTGATTCCTGCATGGCTCTGCTAGTCAAGATTCCTAACACTTTCCTGCCAACACATAATGTTGCTTCACTGCCTGATCATTTCAAGTGTAATAACTTATCACAAGTCCAACTCCTCAGTGGGTTTTCCAAGCCCTATTTAACCTGACCTTAACAAAGGACCCTGCCTTTTATCTTGCCACGTCCCCGCAGACATCTTTTCAGTTTATCCCCTTCTAGGTGCTTTGTAATCAAAGTGAGGTTTTCAGACAGCAGCAGTCCTACCTGGGAGCTTCCTAGTATGCAGAAACTCAGGAGTCATCCAGCTGTGGGGGGAAGGAGAATCGGCATTTCCAGGTCATTCCTGCACACACCAGTTTGAGAAGGCCTGCCCAAGACATAGAAGCTGCATTCTTGCTTCTATGCCTTTGCTTATACTGTTCCCTCCTGAGAATGCTGTCTCTTCTTCCCGACCTCCACTTAGGTAATTTTTTTTTTTTTTTTGAGTTGGAGTCTCACTCTTGTCAGCCAAGCTGGAGTGCAGTGGCACAATTTCAGCTCACTGCAACCTCTGCCTCCCAGGTTCAAGCAAATCTCCTGCCTCAGCTTTCTGAGTAGCTGGAATTACAGGCACCCACCACCACACCCAATAATTTTTGTATTTTCAGTAGAGACAGAGTTTCACCATGTTGGCCAGGATGGGCTCAAATTCCAGACCTCAAGTAATCCGCCTATCTCAGCCTCCCAAAGTGCTGGGATTACAGGCATGAGCCACGGTGGCCGGCCCACTTACACAAATTTCATTCATCTTTTTTGGGGGTGGCCAGTTGCACTCTCACTTTCTTCCTTCAACTTGGTCATGATTCATTTTAAATTGAGTCTTAGTTTGGAGTTAATTTTTGAAGACAGGTCATTAGACAAAAAATTACAGAGTCAAAAGTACCCTTGCTTGGAGATTAAAGTCACCTGTCAAATATAGCACAAATACAGAATTAGTCACCTGTCAAATATAGCACAAATATAGAATTAGTGTATCTCATGCTGCCTGTCGGTAAGTTCATCCGGGGTCAAATTTCCCTCCCGTGTCCGAATATTTTGCCATTTTTTTGGTTGAAACCAGATTCACTGAATGGCTTGTGTGTAGGAACTATGTGGTCTAGAGAGGTATGCTTTCCCCACTTCCAAGTTGATATAGCTGAATTTTTGTGATTCTGCCTCAGCCTACCGAGTAGCTGGGATTACAGGCATGTGCCACCACACCCAGCTAAATTTTGTATTTTTAGTAGAGATGGGGTTTCATCATGTTGGTTAGGCTGGTCTCAAACTCCTGACCTTGTGATCCGCCCACCTCGGCCTCCCAAAGTGCTGGGATTACAGGCTTGAGCCACCACTCCCAGCCTCCCACATGTGCTTTTATTGCCAAGTCAAGTTGGATCTGGCCAGAGCAAATGAATTATTGGGACTATTTCAAAAATATGTTTTGGATTCTTTTGAATTAATTATGGCTCATTCCCTCTTCATTAAAGAAAGAATCCCAAATATTTAATACATTTTTTTTAAATATGAAAAAAAAATCATTTTCTAACTCCTCACAGGCTTATTTAGAATGGGAAAGAACAGGAAAACAAAACAAGAAGAATGAGAATGAAAAGAGGGAAAAGAGGAAGGAAGAAAAAGAACCTCCACGCAAAGTTTAAATAGTAGAAAGATACATTTTAAGTAGGTTAATGTTGCCTGTTATGGACAGAATTGTGTCCCTCAAATTCATATGATGAAGCCCTAACCCCCAAAGCCCTTTAAGGAGGTAATTAGGTTAAATCAGGTTAAAGGGTGGGGCCCTAATCCGATAGGACTGGTGTCCTGATAGAAGAAGAGGAAGAAACTATGGAGCTCTATCCCTCTTTCTCTCTCCACAAGTGCACAGAGAACAAGACCATGTGAACACACAGTAAGAAGGCAGCTATCTGCAAGGAAGAGAGGCTGCACCAGAAACCAACCCTGCCAGCACCTTGTTCTTGAACTTCTAACCTTCAGAATGTGAAAAAATAAATGTTTGAGACCCTCAGTCTACAGTTTTTGTCATGGCAGCCTAAATTGACTAATACATTGCCTATTCAAGATCATTGTCTTAAGGACAAGATAGATTGATCTTTTAGCCTGAGGCCTCATTATTTTGGCTGTCACCAAGCTAGAACTATAGTAATATAATTCCTCGTGTAGCTATTAGTCAATCCATCTCAGCAATTGCTTCCTACTTGATGATATTTGTGAGATGAACAGAGTAAAATTGCTTGTTTATTCTTATAGCTATTTAGACTCTAACCAAAAGCTGCAGCCTCCGGATATTTCCCAATGCATGTAGGATTTTCAAATGGATTACTTAAATTGTGAAAAAAGGTGAGACTGAAACCGAAATTAGTTTGCTATGATAATGGCGTTATTGCAGAAATCTGATGGGAATTTTATAGTTGTAGTGTTACTTCTTTAGCTAATAAAACATTCTTCCAGTAGATCAGAGCAGTAAAGGTGGAAATGTCTTTTTCTCTAATATAGGCTTCTCAATGATGTGTTAAGTTCAAAGCTGACGTTCTCTCTTTTTCCTTCAGTGGAGAAAATAAGACTGTAGGAGGTAGAATTCGAAGCGCTAAAATTGAGGCATGAGAGAAGTGGAAGATGTGGACATGATGGGGCTTCTTCTCTAATGAGGAATCACAGCCAACATTCTGGAGTCATGAAAAGAAGTAGTTGAGGAACTTGATGTGAGTTTATGTTTGGTGCATGTGCCTCTTAATGTTTTGTATTTCATAATATTCTGCATACAATATCCATGGCTCTGAAATGGCTTGACACATATTTCATTAGTGTTATTTTATGGTAGGATTAGGATGCTCAGGGGGTACATAGAACTGGGAGTCTTGAATTTGGTCTCTCTAAATTACGTTTTTTTTTCTTCCTTGGTTTGAAATGTGTCTACGTAGACATATTGCTGAGGAAAATCACTTAAAGCACACAAATACATACATTTGTTAAGTGTAACATTTCACTACCTCCAGCTTCTTCCCTGGAAATGTTAAGACTCCAGCATTTATTGTTTCAATGCATGAATCTTACCGGGCCACTTGACCAAGTGGACAGAGCTTTGTGAAAGTCAGGAAGTTTGAGTTTCAATTCCATTTCCACGTCTAATCTTATGTGTCACCTTGGCTGGGCCATGGTGCCCAGAGGTGTGGTCAGACATTATTCTGGATATTTGTGTGATGGTGTTTGGGATGAGATTAACATTTGGATGGGTAGACTTTGAGTCAGGAAGGCTGTCCTTCCTAATGCGGGCAACCTCATGCTATGAGTTGAAGGCCTGAATAGAACAGAAGACTGACCCTCCTCCCAGTCAGAAAAAATTCTGCCAGTATGCAGCCTTCGGGCTTGAGCTATGGCACTGGCTTTTTTCTGGGTCTTCAGCCTGATGTCCTTCGAACTTGAACTACAGCATCAACTCTTCCCTGGGTCTCCAGCCTGCCAGCCCACCCTGAAGATTTTGGACTTGCCAATCTTCCTAATCACATGAGCCAATTTCTTAAAATGAAATTCTTTATATGTAAATAGAGGGAGAGAAAGAGAGAGAGAGAGGGGTGTATATATATATATATACCTGCACATTGTCTTGGTGCTGTTTCTCTGCAGAACGTAACTCTATGGAATCCTGGCTCTGACCCTTCTCCTCTATGAGGCCCATGTTTGCAATCTGTAAAAGGAGGAAGTAGAATTGCATAGCTTCTAAGGCCCTTTAGAAATTAAAAACTGTAGGATGCAAACATCTGCTAGTTTTGACATGTACAATTTTTACAAAGAGTGATGAAAGCAAATTAGAAAAAGTACTAGATAAAAATATGGAAACACTTCCTTATTCCATGGCTTTTGCTTAATATTTAGAGCAGTTTGATCAGTCTCTGCTGTGGTAAACTACACGTCTCAGCATTGTGCCCAAACACAAAATGTGGCTGGGTTCTGCTGCCATGTCTGTCCTCCCTCATTACAGTCCTATTCTCCTTCCCAACACCACCACCCTGCCGGCGTTCTCATCCTTGTCATTGGCACTGGCATCTTTCAGGTGAGGCTTGGACCTCCCAGCTCCTGAGCCAGGCACCAAGGCAGGTGGAATGTCAGCTGACTCAGACCCCAGCTGGCATCCAGAGGTGAGAGGCTGGGTACCAACAATGATATAACTACTGCTGTTTGCCTAGGGTGTGATAATTTCTTTGATTCTTAATCATTCTTCCTGACATCAAAACTAACACAGATTAGTGCACTATTTAGCACTAAAAAGCTATTAAAAAGTCACCTTTTTTTTTGAGATGGAGTTTCCTGCTTATTGCCCAGGCTGGAGTGCAATGGCGCGGTCTCAGCTCACCACAACTTCCACCTCCTGGGTTTAAGCAATTCTCCTGCCTCAGCCTCTCAAGTAGCTGGGACTACAGGCATGCGCCACCACGTCTGGCTAATTTTGTATTTTTAGTAGACACAGGGTTTCTCTATATTGGTTAGGCTGGTCTCAAACTCCCAACCTCAGGTGATCTGCTCACCTCGGCCTCCCAAAGTGTTGGGATTACAGGCATGAGCCACTGTGCCTGGCCCAAAAGTCACTATTATAGCACCTACAGAAAATTACATTTTATTGTATCATATTCCTTTTAAATAGTAATAGTATAGGTAATAGTACAATTTAGTCTCCCTTATCCTCCCTCTTGAGGGCCATCTTGTTTTAACATACTTTGAAGAAGGAAGGTTTCTTCATTTCCAGTCCAGTTAGTTAGGGTTACCAAGTATGAGTGTGCAGGTTGTACACTGCACAATCTGGAAGGCAATTCATGCTTTCACTGTTGAGCCTTAAGGTCTGTAGTGACTCTGCCACATCTTTTATGTTCAGTGGATTTCCCTGAGGGCTTGCAGTACGGCCTTAGATTATAGTCCTGACCAGAACAGAGAATAAGTTAGGATGGAAGATTAGGCATGCCTGATCTTAAATATCCCTGGGCCATCTTGAGCAAGGGAATATTTCCACAGGCTGCTTCTTCCTTTGGCCTAAAGTTTTCATCATATTCCTGAAGCTTGTTCCTATCCATGGACCACTCCTCCTTGGCCAGAACTCTCAAATCTCTCCTGGGGAGGAAGTTCTAAAATTCTAATTACTTTGTTGTAGGAAACATTTAACTTCTTATCTTAATCCTATCTTTTCAGACCATGCTCAGGGTGCTTTTCTTTCCATATTCAAAGGAAGGCTCTTAAATGATCAGTTCTGTCCCTAGGAAGACTTCCCTACCCACTAATGGATGTGTAGCTGAATACTTAGATGAAGAAATGGTGATGATCCTCATTTTCTGTATTGGTTTTCATATTTCTCTGATGTTTGCATTTTCACTGATGGCAGAAAGATAACAAACTTGGTGTGAAACACTGTTTGGGGCTATGTTATGCCAAGTGTCAGGTTCCAGTCCAAGCTGAGGACTGAAGAGAGTGTGTGGACAAATGGCATGTAGCTGGAAAAAACTCGAGGAACTGTAGTTTCCACATGGCTTTTACTCTCTCCTTGGGTGTGAGTAAGCTTGGGCATGAGTGGTGGGCACAAGCAAGCCATGGGTGCAAGCCTGGGTGTGAGCTGTATGTACGGCATAGACAAGGTAATTATACCTGATACAGACAATAGTGGCTCCAAGCCAAGCATGAGCTCACGTGGGTGGTCACCTAATGAGCACTATGTGGTTACATAACGTGCGGAGTTGTGTGTCTGCACTCCAAACCTGCTGAGCCAAGCTGTGCCTGAAGGCTGCCTTGGCCTATTCCTGATTACAGGGCAGCCATTTCCCTTTCAGGCTATATAAATATTGAGGTTTAAATTCCTTACGGTGACTTTCTCTCTTCTCAAAGATTTGCCCCCTTCCTTTCTCCACAATATAGCATCTAAATCTTCCTAGCGATTGGGGAAGATCCATGGACTCTGTTCAAAGATGCCTGTTGTCTTTACTGGTTTGCTGCTAAGGTTAGCTCTGGGGTCCAAGCAGGCATCACTCAGGGGTACATCTCTGGGCTTAATCAGGGGGTCCATCTCCTGTGTCAAGGGGTCCATCTCCTGTAGGCTTTGCCCCACAACAGATCCTCTGAGTCCTGGCCATGAGTTGCCCAGAAGATGGCCTGGGTTTCTCACTCCTCAGCCACCACTCGGGATACCTTTCAGCCACTGTCTGTCTCCTCTGCTGGGAGCACGCAGGAACAGCTGGAACATTCCTTCCACATCAGCCTGAAGCCAGAGAGACCCACGGTCTTCTGTTCTCACTCTGTGTCACACTGCTACTTTAGAACCACTGGCACTTCCTAGGTGGGCACCAGGGAGACTAGGGCTGCCAGAGTTAGTAAAAACAAACACAGGATTCCCAGTTAAATTAGAATTTCAGAGAGACAATACGTATGTCTTTAGTATTGTTTAGTATGTAATATTTGGGACATACTTATAAAAAAGCATTTGTTGTTTATCTGAAAATAAAAACTATGAATCCTGCATTTTATCTGAGAACTCTACATGGGGCACAACATCTCTCTCTCTTGTTTTTTTCTTTCCTTTCTCATTACCTTTGGATGTAATGAGAGTTTGCAGTAGTCCTATAATCTGATGAGTTGCTGTGGATTTTATCTTCCCATTTGAGACGTTGCATTTTTTTTTTTTTTTTTTTTACAGTCAGAACACACATTTATCAATTAAGTTTGTCTTATATGGGCACAGTTCATGGCACCCAGAAAGTTACAATTGTTACAAAGAACACTGATCACCGTAACACAATGAAAGTTTGAAATTCTGAGTATTACCAAAATGTGACATAGACATGAATTGAGCACATGCTGCTGTAAAAATGGTGCCATTTACTTGCCTGAAATAGGATTGTGACAAACTTAATTGGTAACCACAAAATCTATAGTGCAACAAAGTGAGGTATGCCTGCATGTGCTCATATCATTTTGAAGACAGCACATGCCTCCATGTACTTCCAAAACTTCCTATAGTGGCTACACCTACACCAATGAGAGCTATGTTCTAAGG